>JAHWFP010081037.1:0-58760 GCA_023313725.1 Lithobius niger
TGTGTGGGGTGAACGGGGTTTGTGCGGCACACCAGACTTTCTGAGGAAAATTAAAGGAGTGAAGATGGAAGATCAAGACATGCTTGTTTCGTATGATTTGATTGCTCTGTTTCCCAGTTTGACTCACGGGCTCATCATGGAGAAATTTGATGAGGCAGCGGCGAAGGTCAACGTCCGACAGAAAGATTATCAGCTTGATAGAAGGCTGCTGAAAGCTCTTCTGATGAACATCTATGTTCAATTCGAAGGCCAGACCTTCCAACAGATCGCAGGCACCCCGATGGGGTACAGCGCATCCCCACTGATCGCGGAGATTGTACTCCAATTCCTTGATGCCCACGTCCTCCACTGCCACCCTCACATAAAAATTTGGGAGAGGTTCGTGGATGACACATTTGCTGTCGTCCCATCCAAAGAGAGAATGGCAATTGAGAGTACTTTGAACGAGTGGAAATTCGACCTCGGCTTTACCTCTGAATCGGAAATTGATGGGAAGCTGCCCTTCCTGGACACACTCATCAGAAGGGGAGATGAAGGAAATCTACTATGGTCCCCTTACGAGAAGCCGACCCGGACCGAATGCGGTATAGACTTCTGCTCTGGTCATCCAAAATCCCAGCTGCTAGCCATTCTCCAGGGGGAAATGTTCCGCATTCGAAGCAGGCTGATGTCTGCCGACAATGGAGATTACTACTTCGAGAAAGCTAAAACGAAATACCTCAAACTGGGATATCCCGCCAAGAAGATCAATCTCGCCATCAAGAGAGCATTACAGTGGAAAGAACCCCTTGAAGAAAAGACCAAACCTCCCAGAGTTGACCGACCACACGAAATTGTGACGTACATTCCCAAACGTGGAGAACTGGCCAGAGCGGCCCTGGGCAAGCTTGATATTGAATACTGGTTCAAGAATCCTCCCAACATCAAGAAGATTCTGAATGAAAGGAAAGTGCACCAAAATGGTCAGAATAGTGGATACCCAGGGGAACCTCTTGACACCTTGAGTGCTGAAGCTGCTACCGCTACAACCATGATGTCTTGGCAACCAGACCTTGACACGACTCATTGCTACAACAGAAATGTGCCAAACCTAGTACCCCAACCTGTTTCCATTACAACAAAACAAGCAGCAGCTGATGACCCTGTGCAGCTACCTACCACCAAATCGGCCGTCTACTGGGTCCCCTGCAAAGACTGCCCGGGGGGGGTACGTGGGAGAAACAAAACGCAGAGTTTGTAAACGAATCTCGGAACATATGCAAGCAACAGCCAATGCTGACCTGAAGAAAAGCGCACACAGTGTTAAGACCTAACACAGCATAGACTGGGAAAGCACGAAGTGCTTCTGCATTCCAACTCTGGAAAAGATCATCTGCGAGCACTGGAATCGCTTTCTATTGTACACTGCAAAGAAAACAAAATCCCACTGCTAAATGATCAAGCACCTGCATACCCAAAAATTATGCAGTTTGCCACCCCAGACTTGATACACCAACTCGAAATCCAGTGGAAACCATTCCTTACAACACCACAGGAAGAGGACACTACCTCCAACAGCTAGTGCTGTTTTTAGGAGCCAAGTCCCACTGAGAAAAATCACCAAATTCAAATTTGCTTTTCTGTTGACGTTTGTAGTGGTTGTGAACAGAACTCTGGGCTAGGCCTGAAGAAGGTGGCAGATAATTGGCCACCGAAAATTCGCCCGAGATTTACAGACTTTTTGGTGTTACGTATTTTTGTTTTGAGTATTTTCCCAAGAACCAAAGTAAAACGGCAGTGATGTCGATCTATAAGACTCAGTTTCAACGTTCTTTTTGAACTTAATTCACTATAGCGAGCTCAGTTAGGTTCGTTCGTGGCACGTGTCCCTTGAAAGCCCAGTCTCAAATGAGGTCGGCAACTGATCCAATGCTGTATTGGTATTGGTGCAGTATTAATTATTAAACGAACATAACTGTCGTGTACAACATTTACATGCCCACTTAACCCTTTTGAGCATAAGCGTCGCAATTTCGCTGCAAAAAGCCCAAACGATGAGATATCGTTCAATTAGTTCTCAGACTGTTAAAAAACTTGCGGAAGCCAGTCTGGTTTTGAGCTTGTTAATTTGCTCGCTGGCGCGCATGTGTGAGCCTACAATTCCGATCAACTGTAGGTTGGTTGTATTGCAGCTTTTATTTTAATTGTTACAGTAAAACCTCATTAATACGAACTTTAAGGGAACTGCTGAAATTTTCTTATTAGCCATAGTTCTAGTAAAACTATGGCTAATTAAACGGACGAGGGAAATTGGAGTGCAGCTTTAAAATAGTGTAGCATACCGCTATACTGTATTCTCTTTTCATTCGTCCTTGACCTTCGTGCTTGCGCAAATGTACGAAACTCTTATGGGTTCCCAAGATGGTGCCGACTATACCATGCACCATGGCTGTTTGCTGTGACGTGCATGTCACGTGACTGGGCTAGCCCACTCAGACGGCCAAACAGCCCTTGTTCTCGTTCATCATTGGCAAACTCATGGTGACGTCACGGCAAACAGCCATTGCGCATGGTATAGCGATCAATGTTTAGCGTGGAACGGAACGAAATTCAAGGCGGGGAAAAGGAAACCGTTATTAGGCCACTTAAAAAAACAAAGATGGTTCTCGGGTATTTTTCTCAAGAAATCCGTGCGGGTGGGCGAATTTTATTTTTTATTTTTTTACGTTTCGACCCTATTTTTCCGTACATTTTTGGGAAATTATTTTTTTTATTGGGTAAAATGAAGAATACTGCCTCTCAATGCTTCTTACCATGTGTCCACACAATTATTTAACGAGAAGAATGGTAATTTTATATTTCAATTTCTCAATAAGGGCCATATTTGTTCTGTAACTATTTTTTCCGCGTCGTTTCTTTTTATTTCTCGTAAAAAAAATCGGTGCGGGAGGGCCTGAGAACCAACTTTTCTTTTTTTAATGGCCTTAACAGCAAATTTGTAAAATAAGCTGGAATTATAAATATTTGTTCGTTTTATCCATACATTCGTATTAACAGAGTTAATAGCCGTATGTATTTGTACTGACTGAATAGCTGACCATCCAAAATCTTAAAAAAAAGTTCTCGTTAAGTGGGAATTCTTGTTATCAGAGGTCTCATTAAAAAGTTGATACTGTATCCGTTTTATTGTTTACAACATTGCTTTGTTCGTGGCGTTTAGCATTGGACGTACAGTTAGTCACTTACATATGTTAGCCTTTTATACGTGTACGTACATTGTTTTTCCAATGCTGCGGGAGTTTGTTATGTAACAAATTGATTTGCTCTTTCTTTTTCATGAATGTTTCATATACAAACCTCGATAATTGGCTAACGGTTAGTCAGTTTTTGAACTTTGTATTTTCAACTGACTGACATGTGTTTGTATTTCAGGGTCACACAGAAGAATTGTGGTGTCTCACAGTTCACCCTACACAAAATCAGTTTTTAACTGGCGGTTACGACCGAATAGTCCATTTATGGGACACCATGTCCCATTCAGTGGTTTGGAGCAAATTTATTGGAGTAAGTTTTTTCTTATTGAATAATTGTTAAAAACGTTGCTGTAAAGAAATAAGCCAGTGGATGAGTGGCCGAAGCGGTGTGGAAGTGATTTGGAAGAGAATTGATTTGAATTTGAATTACAGCTTGAGTAAAACACTAGGGTTTAAAAGTTGCTTGTGCTTAGTGTTATTTATTCCTTGTGATATTTCTCGCTGTTGGATTATTTCCAATTTTTACCTTTATTTATGTCTTTGTCTTGACCTTTGTTTCGTCTTCGTTGCCAAGGTCTTAGTAGTGAGAGACATCACCAAGTAGATGGGACAGACGCCTATATTAGATACCATGAACAATATGTTGCTCGTAGTGATTATGATGAACGATACATTGACTATAGTCCCGACAATGAGCAAGCTGGTGCATATTCTGAGGACTGTCGGGAAGACGGGGGAGGCCACTCTCACCCCTACTTCATTTTTGGATAAACACCATAAACTTGGGGTTCAAAAAGTGCACCAACCAGTCGGTCCTACGGAAATAACGTTTTGTTGCATGACAACTATGGTTTGCTCCCTCCCCCCCCCCTCCCTCCCTTCCTGGGTTGGGGATTGCTTTAATGAAGAGGGTGTTTAGGTTACTTTTGAGGATGTTTACGGGTAAATCAACTCCTTCATCCCATGGCATGAATTCACTAGCTCATTTATCATTATTTGTAAGACTCGGCCGATACCAACTTTGACCGATACGGTGCGATGCTACATCACCGATACCGATGCCAATACTTCAGTGTATTACTTCTAGTAAAGTTAATGTTTCTTCCATATTCAGAAACAAAATTTGATGAAAAGTTCCGAAGCTCCAAGCTCTGTGAGCAAGTGTCCTGCAGTAAAGTGCTTTTTTTGGAACCTGTTTTTGTTAAATAATCTGAGAACGACTGACTCTATCACTCTGAAATTAGCACCATTGGAAAGCTCTCGAAAAAATGGTTAAAATGGCGCACAATTTTTGGCGAAGATATCGCAAAAACCGATATTTGACCAAAACAGTTAGCCGATACCAATACCGCTAGTATAGGCTAAGCCTTAATTATTTGTCACGTACTCAGCTTCAACTCCTGCCAATACATGTGTACTCCAAGTATTCAATGGTAAACTTCTTTAACTCGTCCTGGACCTTAGAGACAAAAGTGAAACCGCCTGCTGCTCCTAAACCAAGCCCTGGCCTCCTAACAGCTCAGAACAATGTTGGTCCCTTGTACAGAAAGCACAGTATTGCTTGGGACTAGGCTTCAGTGCTCCTCCACTCCAACACCCAACAAGGAGCACTTGCATCCCTCACAAGGGCACTGGGGCACTTGGAGCACAAGGGGCACTTGCATCCCTCACAATTAAAAGATTTTCTCATCGACGGGTGTGTCTCATGAACCTTTCTGGCCCTTCCCACGACCAGATTGACGACCTCGTCTCATTGCCTCTGATTTCCAAGCTTGATATGAAGTGGAAGTTGACAGCAGCGGCCCAACAGCCCTCTAGTGAATAACGTAGAGATCAGTGGTTGGTGGTAAGTGCGCGAAAATTTAAAATGCACATGGAGTGAGTATCAGTCTAATGAACATTCTTTGCTATGTTGTGGACTTCTAAAGAAGAGGAACGGTGTTTTCTTCCTCGAAAATTTAAGAAAAAACTGTTAATGCAACGTTCTTGAAGGTGGTAAAAGTGTTTCTGTATTTTTCAATACCTTGGAATCGGCAAATTTCCACTGATTCCAAGCAGATGCCATCAAAATTGGTTCCCCCGGAAAAAATCTGCCGAGAACTGATAGACTATGTGAAAGTTGGAGGCATCGTAACAACGTGGTTGCATTTTGCACATTTCTAAATTGTTTAGGGTGAATTTCCAAGTTTTGACTGTAAACCGACAGAGGGATCCAAACTAACCTGTAGACTTTGTGGTTCAACTATTTGCCATAGGGGGGAAATTCCGTCAAGACCTCCACCAAAGCTAGTAAGCGAAAGCATACCCATACAATACATCTCAGCAGATATTCTGATTACGGTACGTGGTTTGAATTTATCAGTATCGGAATCGGCATATCGGTGGAATTGGCAGAGGGAATTGGTATTGGTGGGATCGGCATCGGAAAGTTGGCATCGCTACAATTTAGAGAACTCTGCAATGTCAACACGCTTACTTACAATACGAAAAATTCCAAGAAAAGACTCAATCTTGGCGAATTTGATAGTCTATGTTGCTGGAGAAGGAAAACTATCCGACTATCTTCCTCAGGCACTATCTACAACTGAAAACCCCACAAATGTTGTCGTAGCACATTCGAATATTGGCGCTACAACAAGGTCACGTTGCCAGGCCAATTACGTTGCTTCAACATGGCCTCCGTTGTTTGGAAGGCCAGTTTTCCATTTCTTTCTCAGACGTTGTAGTGCATGAGGAAGATGGTCGACCAAGTTTTTCATCTCCAGCAACATAGCCTATCAAAAATTTGCCAAGATTTGAGTTTTTTCTTGGAACAACAGCACACGAAATTCCCTGGAGTTTCCTGCAGTCTTCGACGTAAGATTCATGAACCTTGGCATAAGTGATCGTCAACACGATCAAAGGCCGTTGCATGGTCCCAATTGAAAACTCAACACAAAAGAAAATATGGAGCGAAGCAACGCTCGTCCATCCACCATGACTGTGCTCAAAAAGTGATAATGGGATCAGACAAAATGGCGCCGTTCTTGGAAAGGAAAGGTAGCGCGCCAGGCGGGAGTGGAGAGAAGTTTAAAAGGAAACATAAAAATTGGGATTTCTTACTTCCTGCAAATACTTACCTTCAGTAATTATGCTAAAACCACCTTTTTACGCTATTTACTGCTCGCTTATGAACTAAAAACACCATTTTTTACGTTCACCCTAAGCTTTTCTCCACTGCCGCCAGGCGGCGCTGCACGTCCTTACCGACGTCAGCGCCCCCACCAGTCCAACCGCATCACTTTTCGAGCACTCCCATCGTGGATGGTTGTGCGAGTTTTTACTGCGTGCTTCGCGAATTAACCAACGCGTATTATGGACTACAACAACGGACTTCGATGTCAAGAAGTGGATCCGACGAGCGGCTTATTGGAAAGCAGCACGGTGGGAACAGGATCGAAGCTCGGCAACGGTCGGTAGACGGTAGGCTTAATGGATACGGCCATGCCGGCGGTGTGTTTTGGTCGGCCGTCGTGGCCGAGGGCAAGATGGCGGCCGAGAATGAAGCCTTTGTGATTCGTGGTTACGGAGGCGTCGTTGCCTCCCGTTCTTCCCCGGGATGTTGTTCGTGTTGAAATATCATTTTTTTTCATGCGGATGGTGATTTGTAGAGTGAGCCAGTGGAGTTGTCACCGTCCCGCAAGGCAGGTCCGTGCCGATCCGATGGCGGGCGTTAGGTGAGTGGCCGACAGTGGCGGTAAGTTGAAAACCGGTAGTGTTGAGAGGATGAATAGGACGACCGCTCCCGGTGGGGAAAATAGCGGTGCGGTTCCTACACTGAGTGGTAAAAAGCCGGCCACGGGCGCTGTCCGTGGTCCGACTATCCCAGCAAAAAAAAAAAAAAAAAAAAAAAAAAGTTGCAAGTGCCGCGTTTGGACATAATTGCAATGCTGGTTGAGCCGAGGGGTGCAAATTGAAGCCGGTTTTTAACCGGACCCACGCTGTCGCCACTGGCAACACGTGTGTAGCACCATCGGCGACACTCAGTAGCTACTAGACGCTGATGCAGCGGGACAAATTGTCGCCGTCCTGTAGCCAGTTGTCACCAGGAAAAGTAGCTGTATGACGCTGACGCAGCGGGACACATCGTCGCCGTTCTGTGGCCAGTTGTCACCAGGGTAAGTAGCTGTTATGACGCTGACGCAGCGGGACACATTGTCGCCGTTCTGTAGCCAGTTGTCGCCAGGGAAAATAGCTATATGACGCTGACGCAGCGGGACACATCGTCGCCGTTCTGTAGCCAGTTGTCACCAGGGTAAGTAGCTATTATGACGCTGACGCAGCGGGACACATTGTCGCCGTTCTGTTGCCAGTTGTCACGTTAAGGGTGTCACATGTCGCCGGTGAGCATTGTGTCGCCAATGGTATGGTAAGTGTCTCCATGGGCGTTTGCCCATAGGCCTATGTGTTTATGATATGTTAGGGTATGTTTACATTAATCGTTATTGCCTCTACATTTCTTTGGTCCTGGAATGGCAGCTGCGTTGGCTCCTGCGGTGTGCATCAAGACATGGTCTCACTGGAGTTTGGCAACTTGGACGGTTAGTACTATGGGTTTGAAGTAGGGCTCTCCCCCCTCCTTTTGCCTTCGACTGTCTTCTCTTCCTTGGGTCCTTAGGCTGAGTGGGGGGATGAATCTGATGCCCTTTGGGGTCTGGCCGCTATATGCGGTCGCACGGGGCCACTATGCCCAATTTTTTCTTGCGAATCGCAAACAAGTTTTATTGTGTATGCATTGTTGCCTCTTAAGGTCAAACCAAAACATGTGAATGGAGCTGTAGTTTGTTCATCTGGTTCGAGTACGAGTTCCCTTGGCTTAAGTAGGAATCAGAAGGGGGACTTTAAAGTATGTGTTGAACTTATATCAATTAAGTCGGTTTCTGTGGAAACCTGACACTCGAGGCTTGGTCATCAGCGTAAATTGGGCCCAATACATTTCCATAACTCCAAGGTGGTACATGGATACTAGTGAGTGAAGCCTAACTCTCCTCTGTGTGAGGTCTGCAAGGTAACCAAATCGACTAGGACCAGTTTTAAGGGTATTGGTGCTTTGCAGAGTAAGAAGCCCCTCGAGCTCCTTCACATGGATGTTTGGGGCCCAAGTCGCACGGTATCCTTGGGTAATTGTAGATATGTGCTTACTTTACTTGATTATTCTCGTTATGCAGGGGTGTTTCCCATCGCTAAGGGAAGCGATGTGTTTCAAACGTTGTTGACTTTCGTGCCAGGAGGGAAAGACAATTTAGCTTCAACTTTGTAAATGTTCGCACGGACTGAGGTACGGAATTTTGTGATTATTTATGTAGGTTGGGTATCAGATATCAGCGAACCAATGCCTACTCACCAGCTATGGCTGGAATCGCTAGGCGATTTAACCGCACGTTGTTAGAAGGGGTACGTGCAATACTTCACGAGACGTCTCTGCCACGCAATCTTGGGTAGAATTTGTATGTACGTTCACCTACCTGAAGCATAGGTGCCCTCACTCATACTTAGGCTTTAGGGTCCCTTGTACGTTTTTGTTTGTTCGAGGTGTATCAGTCAGACATTACGAAGACCTGGTGCAATGTGTTATGTACACTTCCATAAGCCGGGAAGGGATACCCTTGACGTTAAAGCTGGGAGGGGGTATTCATTGGCTATGCGGTAGACAGTAGGATATAGAGTGGAATCCCCATACTTACTTGGTCATTGAAACTAAACATGTAACGGTTGGTGAGGTTTAGTTATGGGGAAGGGAGGTGGTCCTTGCAGTATAGGCCTCAGAGTGTGCCCAAACCCAGTCTAAGTGCAACTACATTTAACCGTGGGATGGGACTTAGTTCGGGTACGGTGTCAGAATCGGATGGTAATTCTAGGGTAGAAGCAGAAGTTATGACTGAGGGCCCACTAACCATTGAAGAAGTTCCTCCTCGACCATTCATTCGTAGTAATAGTGTAGGCTCCTCCCCCAAATTGGCTCCTTTAGATTTTCAGTATTGGTGTAGGGACGTAGTAGTCCGTCAGACGGGGCAAAGGGTAGGTAGGTTGGATGTGTACTATCACACCCCAGATGGAATTATGTTCTGCAGTGTTAATGATGTCAAATAATATTGTGTAGAACGGGGATGTCAGTTTGAACCACTGTTCGGTTTTAGGGGTAGACGAACACCTGTTTTCGGAACTGTATCCACTAGTGGGCAGGATAGTCCTGTTGATTTCTGTGATGCTGCGGCATACGTGTGTATTGTTGGGCCAATTATCTATGCAGAAGCCATTGCCTGTCCTCACAAGTGGGAACGGTCCATGGGAGACGACGTTACGTCCTTTAAGACAAGAGGGGTACATAGAGGTTAATGTAACTATTGGTATGGAAGTGGGGATGTAAATGGATATACAAGGTAGAAGAATACCGACGGAAGCGTTAGACGTTTCCGCTCCCGACTAGTAGTTCGGGGGTTTTGTCAAGCAAGCGGTGTGGATTTTGATGGAGTATTCAGCCCAGTGTGAATTTTGTTTTAGGTTAGATTCTTTTATGTATTATGGTATCCATTCTGAAGTAAACAAATGTTGATTTGGATATCCAGTGTGGTACGTTGGATTGCAAAACCTTCGTGAAAATCCCCATAGGATTCAAACCTGGGGTTCACCATGGTACTGTGTGGCTATTGCAAACAGCCGTATATGGTCTTCACCAAAGTGGGTGACTGTGATGGGAAGAACTTGAAAAGCCATTAGTGATGATGGGATTTTCTCAGTTCTTGGGACTTAATCTGTGTTTTTCATTTTGGTTTAGATGCAGTTTTATGTGGATGTTTGCTTTTGTTAGCCAGAATCGAAACTCTTAGAGCGAATGTAGTAACGTTGCTTGAATCCGAATTCGAACTCACGTCTTTCGAAGTAAAAAAAAAAAAAAAAAAAAAAAAACCTATTGGGTGTTGCCTTCCTAAGAATTGATGGCATGACCGTAATTCATCAAATCTTACTTTGCACAACTCACGGAGAGGTATGACGTCGATGAAACGTGTACGGTGCGTGTGCCAGTTCATGTCTGCAGGTACTGGTGTTCAAACGAGGCGTGACGAAGATGAGACAATTGTACATTTCCCATACAGGTCACTAGTAGGAAGTTGTTGTATGGAGCTTCTAGAACAAGGCCTGATATTCTTTGGGTGTTATAATATTGTCCCAATATACCTATGCCTTTACGTCCATTCATATTCGCTTATTGTTGACCATACTGCGATACTTATGTACTGTCAGTACGAAACATTATGCTATTGTTCTTTCAAGTGTCACGTGATCTGATTCGTGTGCATGTGTAGCTGCATCTTGGGCAGCCGATAGAGTCGACCGGCGTAGTTTCGGTGGGCACATTGTATTTTTGGGTAGCGTGCCTGTTTTTTGGGGCTGTGACAGCAGGGTATGGTGTGCCTCAGTACAATGGAGGCGGAATTCATTGCACTGTTTCCGGCTGTAGGAGTGTTGGCCTGGCTACACAGTGCATGTCACATTCGGTATTGGCACCGTTGGCTACAACACCTTCATTATACTGTGGCTCCCATTCTGCCATCCACTTTACTAGGTATGAGGTGAGAATCTTGAGGTCAAAGCACATTGCCATTAAATGTATGTTTTTGGGGGATTGGCTACGAAAACTATATTTCTGGTTATATAACGTGCCGTCTGCACTAAATGGTGCAGACATGTTGTCGGAATGGCTGAATCCAGGGCGGTTGAATAGGCTATGTTCAGCGGCGTTCTTTAATGGTGACTCATAAGTAATGTTTTACCTTCTGTAGCATTGTGTTTGCATGAGACGGATGGGAGAGTGTGTTCGTTGTCATAGCCTAACTATGAATGATTCTTCCCAGCAGAGGTTTTACAGTGTTCATGTCGTTGTTTGATATGTCAAGGTAGTGTTAAAGGCCTGAAACTGAAATGTACTTTCCCCAATTCAGGAAAGAGTGTTTGGAAGCCTGGTCGGTGGTTATGCATTGTGCATGCCTGGAGAATTGTATCTGGCTGATCAAGCACTTTAGCCTAGTGGGAAGATACCTTCCGGTTTCGGACGGAGCGACCGCTCGCTCGCGTTCTGGGGTTGACGTGGGCAGCAAGGGATGCAAACTGCAGTCTTGTTGTTTACGTCATGTTTGTTTTAAGCCATGTGGTCAAGTGTTGTACCTTTCGAAATGTCGCTATTACATGTACAGTTGTGCTTCAGTATTTCTTCTGGACCTGCTTTGAAACAATACGGTAATTGTAGGTTTAGGATTTCGCTGGAGTAGCGCGGACATTTCTTACACTCTTGGTGCGGGACGCCGCTGGACGTAGCAGTAGCAGCGTGCTCCCTGCGCCGCCCGCCCCTGTTTGTGCGTACTTCCTTGAGGGTCCCGAGTGGCCTGGGGCGGGCGGATCTGTGGTGCAAGCCATGTTGTGGCTGGCCAGGCTTTCTGGGGGTGAAGCCCGAGTCGGTGTGCCTTGTTTCAGTGTGTTATTCTGGCTGTGCTCCATTACGGCAATTCTAATGTAGCGAGCCGGTTTTCTGGGCTTGTGTGCCGTGTTCCTGAGCTAGGTTCTCAAAGATGAGGTGAAGGTACTGCCAGGCGTGGGCTAACTCACCCGGCTGTTGGTTGGGGACCATGGGCCTCTCTACGAGGGCTTGGCATCGCTGGATACCTGGTCCTGGTGGGTTGGTCGCCTTTTGGTTCTTTATTAGTGTTTTGGTGGCAGTGTGTGTGTGGTTTAGTAAGCTTGTTCTCCGGGGTTCCTGGTTGGGGTGGTGATTCCCGCCTCCTGTCTGACAAATTCAGCATAATTACTGAAGGTAAGTATTTGCAGGAAGTAAGAAACGAAAATTTTAACTAGTGAAAATTAGTTTTTACTTACCTAAAATAATTACCTTCAGTAAGGACCCGCCCGCCTCCCCGCAATCACTGAACCGGAGTGCCCGTGAAAAAGTGATGCGGTTGGACTGGTGGGGGCGCTGACGTCGGTAAGGACGTGCAGCGCCGCCTGGCGGCAGTGGAGAAAAGCTTAGGGTGAACGTAAAAAATGGTGTTTTTAGTTCATAAGCGAGCAGTAAATAGCGTAAAAAGGTGGTTTTAGCATAATTACTGAAGGTAAGTATTTTAGGTAAGTAAAAACTAATTTTCACTAGTTAAAATTTTCGTTTTTATTTTAAAAATGAGCCGCGAAACCGTAAAATAGTGATTTTAGCATAATTGATGAAGGTAAGTATTTTAGGCTAGTAAAAACTAATTTTACGTGTTAAAATTATCGTTTTTTCTTGGAACTTTTGGAAGTTTGCATATTGTGCTTCGTTACTAATGAAGTCTGCAATCTGTAAAGAAAGTAAAGCATCTTTTAAAACTTGTTACTTTATTTCAGGAGCCCATCCAGTCTGCCTGCTTTTCTCCTGACGGGTCCATGTTAATAATTTGTGCAGTTACAGGACAGTGGATTTGTATGAATGCTGCAACTCGAGAAATCTTGTCAACTCATTCTGATGGATCAGAAGCTATCGATGTTTGCAGATTCTCACCTGGTATGTTTTGTTGTTTCATTGTTAAGCCTCACAAAAAAGTCCGTAACGTTGACGCTCATTACTGTGGAACACTGCATTAAATTTACTTCCAACAGAGTGAAAATTCTCCATATTTCGCTTACTTCCACACTCCAGATAGTTCCTTATCTAGCTAATTTTCGACTGCAGTCTGGAGGCTTCT
The DNA here is from genome assembly GCA_023313725.1 of Lithobius niger. Lineage (NCBI taxonomy): Eukaryota > Metazoa > Arthropoda > Chilopoda > Lithobiomorpha > Lithobiidae > Lithobius > Lithobius niger. The sequence continues at coordinate 12,980 of JAHWFP010081037.1, forward strand.
TCAGGCTCTTCGAAGGTAAGTTTATCTTCTGTTTACATTCTTCGTTGTGTACACGATCGCCATCCAAGTACTGGTTAAATTGAATAGCTGGAGACAAAGGATCGAGTTTACGGTGGAGAAAGAGAAAGATGGAAAACTGCCTTTCCTAGATTTGATGATTCGTAGGGAAGATAGAAGCAAGATAGTTTACGAGCCGTATAGAAAGCCGATGGCAACAAGAAGGGGCTTCCCATACCATTCGGGCCACCCGAAGAAACAATTAAAAGCCGTAGCACGGAATGAGTTTGTCACGTTGGTAACCAACTCGAGCACAATTGAGAGAGGGTGGCCGCACCTCCAAGATGCAATGGGAGATTTCTGGAATTGGGATATCCTGGAGGTATGTTGAATGGACTCCTCAAGAAGTCAATGGCCAGTGCGAGGGGACAAAATGGACTCGGTAGCGAGAAGCCGCAGAAGGAAGAAAAGCCCACAGTGTCGCTGACTTTCCTAGAAAGAGTCAGTAGCCCGATTCAGAAGATTTTGAAGTATAATGGCTTTGCTTCGTTTCTCAAAAACGAAGAGGGACTGGGAAAGAAGATTCGAAAGAAAAATAAAGTGGAGAATGCCAAACAAATGCAAAGGAAGACCCTGAAATCTCAAGATGAGAGGGCTCTAGGAAAAGTGGCAAACACCAGAGATGGAGTTTATAGGACTGCTAGGACTGTGATGCCGTATACATTGGCGAGACGAGAAAAGGTGTTCGGACACGGCTTGGCCAACATATAGGCAATGTGAGGAACAAGAAGAAGGATAACAGCATAGCAGTCCATTGCATGGAAAACCATCATGAAATGATGTGGGACAGAGCTGAGACGCTGATTCTATCGAATTCTAGATGGGACAGACATCTGAGAGATTTGGAATCCATTGCAATTAAGATCCATAAAATTGAAAACGTACCACTGATGAATATACAGGGACCTTCCTCCCCTCAAGTGTCTAACCTAATCGGAGTCGACCTGAGAAAACAACTGAATGCAAAATGGAAACTGAGAGGTTGGGAACGGCCTACTGAAGGCAGTGAGGCTTGACAGTGACGAAGGGCCTTCTAAACTCGGGAGGCTACACGAAGCGGCGATTTCAAACTCGGATGGCGATCGTGTACACAACGAGGAATGTAAACAGAAGATAAACTTACCTTCGAAGAGCCTGAAGAAGACTGCAGGTTGCAGTCGAAAATTAGCTAGATAAGGAACTATCTGGAGTGTGGAAGTAAGCGAAATATGGAGAATTTCCACTCTGTTGGAAGTAAATTGTAAGCCTGTTCTATGAAATAGTAGATGCAAATGAAACATTGTTTTCACTTTCCTTGAAAATACTTTTCCTTTATTTATAGCGTAAAATAATGCTCAGGCCCAAATAAGACAAGTGCCTAGCCATGCTCCCCACCGTTGCTGGTACACCAACAATGCTCCACTTAATTTTTTTCGTTTTGGCATGACCTGGATCGGTCACGTTCTTTTAATGCTCAGAGTAGGGTTATTTCCGAGTGGATTTATGCTCAAAAATGTCGACGGAGATTATTAGTTGCAACCAATGTAAGACACCCAGGTATCGTCATCCAAGCTGCAGGAAATGTCAACCATGTGATTTCCGTGTCTGTCCGTGCTAGGGATTTTGTCTCACTTGTTTCAAGGATGAAAGTGTGGCCGTGGAAAAAATAAGAAGTCGGACCAGAAATAATAACTGCTAATTTTGGAGCTCTTCATGCAGCAGTTATGTATTTTATTTAACCCTTTGCGCGCCGGACCCGTGAATTTAACGGGAGGGCAAGCCAACCGTTGCGCGCCGGACCCGTAGAATTTACGGGAGCAACTTTATCGAGCTGTACGTCAGTCCGCGTGGTGCATTGATCGCTCCTGGAGCGTTCATTCACGAAAGGCATGTGTCTGCTACAATTTCCCGCCAATTTTGGCCACGTGACTAGTTTCTAGCCAATAATATTTAATTTTTTCCCGAGCTGTGTCGTGTTCATTCGCTGCCCCCGTGAGTTTCGGAAAAAAAAAAAGATGGCGGCCATTGCATCACGTAGCGACTCTCCCGATTCGGATTTTGATTTACATCGTGCACCTCTTTAGACCGAGGTAAATTAGCAAATTATGAACGTCTTTGAGAGATAAAACTGTAAAGAGAACTGTGATAACGTTTTTTTATTGAAAAATGGTCGATAATTCATTATGTGAATCGAAATACGATGCGTCTGATTGGATCGGAGCACGACGCGATAAGAATGGCCGCTGCCGACCAAGGAGGCCCGGCTCGCCGCTGCCAACCACGGAAGCCTGACCCGCCGCTGCCGACCATAGAGCCCCGGCCCGCGGCAGCCATCCTGCTCGTCTCGCGTCGCTTGATCGGTTGCCTTCTATTTCAATCCATTACACCGCCATATTCGCGAATTCAGGATTGGATTAAAAGTGTGAACATTTGAGAAATGATTTTTCTTCGTTGGAGTTTTATTTATTTATTTTTTAACAATACGGATTTCGGAGATTTACACGATGTAACTAGTCCGAGTCGGGAATAGGCTTAACCTACGCTTTGCTGAAGTGCTTCGTCACTCGACCACTGGAACAACTGAAAATAAAATGCTTTTTTTTTTTCCAGCCATAATGAAGGAGAAACAACTATCTCATAAGATTTTAATTAATAATATCTTGCCTAATGGATGTAAATAATTACGGCTGTGTGATTACGTGCCCGTTTCTACAAAATAGGCCCAAACTTTGTTGAAAAGGAGGCTGCCACTCCTGAGAGCGATTAATGCACTACTGACAGACGTGACAATTTTATTTAATTAAAAAAAAGTTTCACACATTTTTGCTTAATTTTTGGTGTGAAGAAGGATAACAGATATATCATTACGTTTATGAAAAAAAAGTACTCTTTCTGCATATAAAGTTCTCACAATTGCTCTAAAGTCCGTACTGTGTAACGTTTTTTAAAATTTATAATACATTTGCCATTTTTTCCCCCAAAAAATATACTGTACAATTTTTTGTGCGAGTATTCGAGTCAAGACCTAAGTATTACCAACTGTTAAAAAAAAATTAAAGCCTTAACTACTTTTTTAAAGGGAATTACATGAATTTTAATGCTGACATGCAATCATTTCTTGCTCTACAAATAGGCCTAAATTTTGTTGAGCAGAAGGAAGCTGCCAAGCAGGGCAGCCACCCCTGAGAGAGATTAATGCACTACTGACAGGCGTGACGATTTTATTTAATTAAAAAAAAAGTATCACACGTATTTGCTTTATTTTTGGTGTAAAGAAAGATAACAAATATATCATTACGTTTATGCAAAAAAAAAGTACTCTTTCAGCATATAAAGTTGGTCAAAATTGCTCTCAAAGCCAGTACTATGTTAGATTTTTTTGATTTGTAATACATTTGCCATTTCCCCCACTCTATATATGCCTTATAATTTTTTTCTGTGAACATTCGGGTTAAGGCCTAAGTATTACGAGCTGTTTAAAAGAAAAATTAAGCCTCTACAACGGTTTTAAAGGAAGTTACATGAATTTTAATAAAGACGTGCAATCATTTCTTGCACTGCGAAAAACTGGCCGGTTTGAGCTAGCAGGTGCTCTTTTTCTGGCTGGCGTCAGAAGGGTTAATTCTTCATGCAACAATGCACGTGAAGATGGTTGTTTACATGGATGAACTATCAACCCATGGACTAAGATTATTAATAGGTTCCATTGTACTAAACAAGTAAACATGCAGCCACCAGGGGTGCATAATATGCCAGAACGCTAGAACGAGGTTTGCGGGAAATTTCAGCGAACTGAGGAAATTCACTGAAAAATGGCTTGCCTACATAGTGAAAGGATGTGGAAATTTGATGTGGCCCTGGCAGCCACATTTCAGTTCTCATGATGTCAGGATAACTTAGGGTGCCAGGGCATCTCAGGATAACAGTACTGTGGGCTAAGGCTGTACCAAGCAGATTTTGCGATATTCTACTGAGGCTAGAGTTATCATAGTGCAAGCTTCAATGACACCTTTTTTTTTTAAATCAAGCTGCTCAAGCTATTTACCTAACATAACTACAGATCAGATTCATCATACAGATCAGATTCATCAGATTGCTTTAATGCATGTTAATGGAGGCCGCCACTACGTACTGGTAATGATGTTTTTAATGGAGGCCGCCACTACGTTCTTTGAATAGCAGTTTACATCAGAGGCAGGTGCCATCTTTTTTAATTGTTCATTTGTTTGAATTGGGTTAAGGCTAAGTGCACAAAATCCATCCAGAAGGAGAAAATCTTTAAACGTGTAGGCTTCATTTAGTTGGGATTTATCCGAGAAGCAAAAATCTTCAAGCATATTAGCTTATTTCTTCATTTGGATGTATCCGAGAAGCGAAAATCTTCAAAGATATAAGCTTGGGTCATCATTTGGGTGGATCCGGGATTCCGCGAAGCAATAACCCTAATTAAATGCAGTTTAAACTTAAGAGATGGAATAAATTGAATGTTGACAATTGTTAAATTTTCCATGAAAATTTTTACAATTATTCCGATTGATTGCCTATGGGACTTTGAAAATTCCGTAACAGTAATTGCTCTGAAAGTTCATCTCAAATTTTGTTAAAGTTCAGAAAGAAATACGCACAATTTCAGAATTATGGAATACAATTTACCAGTATCCTTGCAAATTTTTGACAGGCTGTTCGTCTGTCTTTGTCAGGGTCTACTTGTTGGAAAACTTCTTTATACATTGTCACCATGGGTAATAAACATTCAGGGTTCGTAGATAGCCTTGAATTAGTCTGATAAACGTGACTAATTAATGTTGGGTTCCTTCTCCATGGCTAGGTGTGCTTCATGGTATGCTTCGTTAATCAGGTGTTCCACACCATCACAACAAGTGTGGATGATGGTAAGCCAAATTTCGGGGAAGAAGTTCTTCCCATGTGGCTCAGCCAGTGGCGTGTACACTAGAGTGGGCCCCTGGCACAGTAGTACTAAGTGTGGGCCCCTGCGCGGGGGAGGGGAATTGATTATAGTGTGGGTCAGAGAAGGGAAACCCCCCGGAAGTTAAGAAATTTTTTGAAAATTGTTTTCAAATTATGCAAAATGCTTAACTTCGGACCAAATATAATCAGCAACGTTGGTTTTAAGATTTTGCTTTTAAGTTTGCTTGCACTTGAAGGGTGGGCCGGGGCCCCCAACGCAGGTGGGCCCCTGGCACCTGCCAGTCTGACACTATGCTGTACATGCCACTGGGCTCAGCTATGGATGGCGAATGCTGTTATCTCTTCCGAGCCGGATATTGCTGATCGTCTTAACCACCGGGAAAAGTTCCAACTACTTCTTCCAGTTATCTCTCAATCTAACTAGCTGCTGCCTGCGTGTGTAAACTTAGCAGCAGATGATCAGTGAGAGGTTAGTCTGGGTGCAGGAGTTGCAATGATTATTATCTGCTTTTGACCATTTAGGTCAACTATCAGTCATCTGGTTGCCCTTGAATCGGACATGAATGAGGCTTTTCGCCTGTGTCAACATCTGTTTCAAATCTTTTTTGACTTGGAGGCTTACGACACACACCGGCATTACGGGAGTCTCCATAACCTCAAAACCATGGTTTGCGGAGACGGATGCCGCTGTTCCTTTTGGCTCTTCCGTCGAGACAATTCATTTTTGCCTGTGTGTTTTGGAGAATGGTGTGTCTCAGGGATGTGTTCTCAGTGTTGTCCTTTTTGACGTTAGGATCAACCCAATTTCCCAGTCATTGTTTGTTGATGTCTTCGGCCTACGCTTTAGGGCAGTGAGTAATGGTTTCTGGTTTTCTCTGGACACGAACAGGGCACCCTATATCCTTGACCGCACTTGGAACAGGTGCAGATTCCTTTGGTCACGTTGGCACTTTTCCTGGCTCTGGTGTTTGATTCTTGTTTGTCTTGGATTCCTCACCGGCTCCAACTTGAAGAGAAGGGCTTCTGGGCCGTGAACATCCTACGGGTTCTGTCGCTGTCGGGCACTTCATGGTGTGTGGATCGCACTGGCATACTTGGGTCTCTACCGAACCCTTACACGCAGCAAGATGATTATGCTAGTGTGCTTTATGGTTCCGCTAGTGCCTCAATCCTCCAGATGTTAGACCCTGTGCACCACAGTGGCCTGCGTATGGTGACTGGGTTTTTCGGACATCTCTAGTGGCCAGCGTCTATGCTGAAGCCTCGGAACCTCCTTTGGCAATTCGCTGGCAGGAACTTGCAATTCAGTGCGCTGTGCTATTGCGTGTGTGCAATCCAGTCCTGCTTGGCCCATGGCTTTTGGATGAGACGTGTGGGTTGGCAGACATGGGTGGGCCAAGGTGAGTTCCGTGAAAGGCTCCATCTCCTGTTAGGAGATGGCCTTTCAAGTGCCCCAAATCTCGAGGCTTAGGGAGATGCCAGTTTCCTTTGGCCTGTCCCATGGGGTATTTTCACATTTTAACTGGCAGTCCTCCCAAAAAGTTCCACTCCACCCGCAAGGGTCTTTAAGGAGTTTGAGTAGCTGTGTTGTAAGTACGTTGGATATCAGCAGCTGTTCACTGATGGGTCAGAAGATGGCGTCGCATGTGCATGAGGTGGTGACTGTTTCCCATTGCCTTTCATCAGGCTGTTCTGTGTTTTTGGCAGAATTTTTGGCACTCTGACTGTTGAATGGATCCTTGACGTTCAGGGCACGCATGTTATCATCTTCCATGATTGCACGAATGCCTTGGGAGTCCTTGGCATTGTATAACCCTCAGAAGCCCTTGTCACAGCGATTCAGAACTCTGCTTTCCCTCTTGCGTGGCCAGTAGAAGGCCGATTTACTGCTGGATCCCGGGCCATGTTAGTTTCCCTGGCAGTGAAGAGAAAGAAGCCCTTTCTATTACTCTCGAAAGGGATCTCAGCCTTGTTCCCTCGGACGTCTTTCCAACTCTTCGTCTAGGGTTGCATGCTGCTTGGCAAGCTTTTGGGACAAACAAGACTGTATTAAGTTGTGGGCTGTAAAAGGTACTATCCATGTTTGGCACTCAGCTTGTTGCCGAGGTGTTGTTGGCCCGTTTATATGCATTGATCACTGCAACCTAAAGTATTGTGTTTCCTTCCTTCCTTCCTTCCTTCTGAATGTCATTATGTCACCTGTGGCCGGCCACTCATGGTCCAGCATGTGCTTGTGGAATGTCGCAATCTGGATGGTGTTCGTCACAGTTTCCATCTTCCACGATTTTTTAATTTCGGGATTGTTTAACATCTCTGTATGTGTGGCCCATTGGCAATCGAGCCCACTGCACTGTTGATACCTACCTGTGGTGAACTGAAAAGCTGATTTTTAACATCTCTGTATGTGTGGTGCATTGGCAACCGAGTCCACTGCACTGTTGATACTTAGCTGTGGCGAACTGAAAAGCTGATTGGCCATGAGAATAGAGCTTCGTTTATGTAGGTACATGGCAGAATGAGCAAAGCTAAAACTGGTGTTTATTTTAAAACATTTTACCCATCAGAGGGGGAGTGGAGGAAAATTTAATGACCCCCTAAATTGGTAATTTTTTTTGGTGATGTTTAATTTTTTTTCCAGATGGCAAATTCCTTGCACTCGGGTCCAGGGAAAATCACATATATATCTATCAAGTATCAGACAACTTTCAAAAATATAGTAGGATAGGTCGCTGTTTGGTAAGTTTTCCCATTTTCTGTATTTATTCACCTGCAAACCATATAAAATTCATTGAAGTTTGTGTACTACTTTAGATGGAATTTTTGGCAGAAGCCTTATTTGTTACTCATCTCAAAGAAAAATGTGTTATTAAATGGTAGCAGAACATAGTAAGAAGTAGTACAAGTCCATAGACAGAGACATATTCAATTTAATACTTGCTTCTACTGCTGTAGTTTTATGGTCCAGCGTGCTTAACAGCTAAAACAGTATTTCATGGTGCAGGTGTTAACCTAATGTGTCATTTTTACTAAAACAATACATCCTTGATTAATATGGTCATTTTTAAAAATCCTTATGTGGTCTTCCTTCATTGTACTGCAACATAATTTGGGAAATTCCACACAATAAGTGTGTTGTTTCTGAAAACTCTGGCATCACGTCTTTGGGCTTACTTCCTGTTAAAATTTCTGCTATAAAATTCTGATTATAACTTTTATACTGCATTCCTGTAAAATAGGCTAAACCTGATTTTTTTTTATTATTGTCAAATCACTATTTGTTTCGATTGTATCACTTGCTGTGCATCGTCACGTTTACGTTTATTATTTTCCAGCTGACAAAAGCCTAAACTTGATTCAAATCTAAACAACTCTTTGACATTGGTCACTTTTTATTTTCTGTTCAATTCTTTAAACCTGAAAATATAAATCTTGACTGATCAATTTTGTTGCTGATCGTTGCTTGTTTAATTCAAATGCAGCGGGCCAGGTAACATCTAATTGCTAGCTCTCCACAAGATTAAAATTTAGCTAGGTTAATTCAACGTAATTGTGATTCTCTGTTGCACGTTGTCTCTTAAACTAGTGACAAAATTCTGTTGTGAACAAATTGTAGCCAAAACATACAGAATTCACTCACAATAGTGGACTTAAAGATTCTCTTTGAAATCAGCAAATATTTTTACTACGCTACAAATAAAACTGCAGTTAAGAGTCAACTCGCTCCACTAGTTTTTTCATGCCCATTATTACGCCGTACAGATTACAATTTTGAGGCACTAAATTTAGGATTGATTTTGAGAAAACTACTTCAAAATATCTACAACAGTTGCTTTGTGGGAATTTTCGACAGACAATTTTTCACTTGGTGTTAGGAGCGGAATTGCACCGTCTGTCGTCATTAGGGATCGACCGGATACCGTTTTGCCGGATCCGGGTCGGTTCCGGATAATTTGATGTCAGTGCCGGGTCGGTTCCGGATCTAGGTGCCGGATCCGGACCGGTACCGGATACCGGGTAAATCACACAAAAAAACGAAATAAAGTCGTATTATTTTTTTCCCCCTTATAAGTTGCAGCTACGGTGTTGATTTTCGCTTTGTTTCACATTATTTTCTTACATTAAACACGTAGAAGTCTTACGCTATTATGAGTGCCAGAATAGTATAATTGCATGTAGGCTACATAACTGTTTTTGCAATGTTGCTAAATTCTGCAATTTTTTTTTGCCACAGTCAAAGCACTCATTAGGTTAATCAGTCAGAAAACATTTTTCTAGTTGAAGGATTTCTCATTGATTAGCCTACTGCTTCATTTCGAAAAATAATTAGCAAAATTTTGAAGTATTTGTGAAACCAGTTATGTAGTCTACTTAGTTATTTTAGATTATAAAATTATTGAATTTTGGTTGCATTAAAACTAAATCAAAATCACAACAGGTCTGTTATTTACTGCTATAAATTGCTTTCGTTCCGTTTTGTATTGCGTACAGTATAACAAGCCCGAAAGCAAAAAAAAAAAAAAGGAACGAAATCAACATAAAAAAAGCTGTATTTTTTTCATTTTATGAACAAAACTGTCTCTACTTTTGCAACATGGAAACTGTCATCTTTGGTTTATCATGCTATTATTTCTTGCTAGTTTTTGATTTTGATGTCGTCATTAAACCGTCTTACATTTCGAATTTAACCCCTTGGCGTCCAAACCCCGATTTATCGTCACTTCAAAACCGTTTCTAAACTCCCGACGCACTCTCGAATCAAAGCGCCGTTTTCAAAGAAAAATCGCCATTGCATACAATGGAGGTGCAGCCTAATTCCGACTGAATTAGGTACTTTGGCACGCCTATTTTGGATTCATTTAATTTAATATCATCTTTTAATTACCTTAATTGATGTTTTTGTTGGCCGTATCGTCAAAATTTACGTGAAATTGCTTTTGTTTGCTAAAACTAGACCTTGGTTCAAGCTGTCGTAACTCAACAACGCAAAAACGGCCGCCATCTTGGTCGCGTTGGAAAGCTGGGATTCCCCGATTGGCACGTGTATAGCACGTGATCACTATCGCGACGGGGGCCAGTCGCAAGTGACGTCACGCGAAGCGAGTCAAGGTCACAGCCATTGAAGCTAGCACGTGCGCGTCAATTGGCGAACAGCCGGCAGGGAGTGGGCGCGCGATGACGGCCGTAAACTGATCGCTATCACCGATAGCGAATATAAATTAGGAATAAAACAACTTTAAACTACTTCTACAGTAATAAAAACTTTAAAAAAAAAGGATTTCGGAAACCGTAAACAACGATGTAATGGAGGAATAACCAGAGGACCATCGTTTTAAGGTATCCCATGTACTGCAACGGAAGATGAATATTTTTGTAAGCGCATTTACGTAGTCGAACTTCTACTTTTTTTTTAGTTATGAAAACCTAATACGATTATCTTAAGTATATTTTTGTGCACTAATTTACACTATAATTATTACATCTGCAATTTTTTATACCCGTAGATCGCTTAGTTATCTTACGTCGATTTATTTTACCGAGGTATGCAACCTGTTTACGGCGACAAGTTTTGGTTGTGTTGCAACCGGTATCCGGCTCAATATAATGGCCGGATCCGGATCTTGCCGGATACCGCATTATCCGGCACCGGATCCGGATATATCCGGACTCGGTCGATCCCTAGTCGTCATCAGCCTAATCACCTTTTCGTTTCTTCTGCTCTACTCACGTCAGATTGATCGTTGTGCTCGTTCAAACTTTGCTCTCTCCACCACTGATTTCTATGGTTGCATTTTGGACCACATCTCAGCCAACATCTCCCTTAACACAAAAAAAGGAATAGCCAGACTGCACTGTGAGGCTACCAATCACTCGATTAACAAAATGAAAATCTCATGAATCTCCAGCCGCATACACATCTCTACATCCATTATCTGATACATCCAAAACTCCAAACGCAACTGCAAGCTAGATCGTGTAAAAAGCTTCACTCCCTCATCGCATGCGACTAAGGCTGTACCGATCAGCCACAAAATGATTGATGTACCGATTGCTACCGATTTTTAACAATATTTTTTTTCTGGCTTACACAAACTTGTACTTGTAGGCTAACAAATTTGTGGGCTAATGCAAACATTGAAATACACTTTTTTACCCAAATAAAAATAAATATTTGTCGTTATTAAAACATGTAGGCCTACCCTAAATTAAAACAAAAGGTAGCAAAACATGCGGTGAAACAGAATTTATTTATTGTCAAGGGCCTGGCAAAAAATCGAAAATCTGTAGGTTTTGTTCACCGAACCGATTTTTGCCGATCCGGCTCAAAATCTGCCAAAATCTGTTCGGTACAGCCTTACATGCGACCATAGAGATCAGTGGTTGAGAGAGCAAAGTTGTGCTCTTTTAGCACAACGATCAATCTGATGTGAGCCTAGTAGAAGAAATGAAAAGTTGACAAGGCTGATGAAGACAGACTGCATAATTCTACTGCACAATAACACCGATTGAAAAATTGTCTGTCGAAAATTCCCACAACGCAACTGTTGTAGATATTTTGAAGTAGAGTTTCCTCAAAATTAATCATGCCCATTATTCAAACTGTGCGTAGTAAAAGAAAGAATGCACACATCAGTGCCATAACTTTTAACAGTGGTGTGCAGCTGCCGGTTCATGCCTTGAACATTGATTTAATTCTTGAGCACCTAATCGTTTTATTTCACCTACAACTAAAGGTTAATACCAGTGTCATGGTGCAGCTGCACCAGAATCATCGGTGGTGCTTGTTGTGTTGCTGGTGTCAAGGCATGTGTGTGTCAGTTAGTAGAAAACGACATACACATAATGTATCCTGGTTTCCTAGATGTAAAAAATATATATAGGCTATATTTTATCTAGGTAATAGCTCGTGTAGTTATTGAACTGTGTCAATTTTTAACCTTGTGTCCCTTTTCAAAAGAGAAAAAAGTATAGTTATGGGATGGTCAAGTCCGTGATTTAAACCGCTAAACCTCTGATTACAGCAAGACCAAAATATTGTGTAGAATAGCCCAGAGTAGATCCCATAGTTGTTGAATATTCTGTCATATCACGTCCAGTCTGGTAGGGAATAGCATTGGTCAGATTAGCCAACTGGCCGTCAGACCCTGCTACGATGCGTGTTGACAGTGGCCATAATGTTTTATAGGGATTGCGGTTACGATAAACATCTAATTAGGAACTATTTTCACTTTCCTTCAAAACGCTAACCTTTAATTTGTGTTTATTTTGTTAAAATAATGCTCGATGTCGAAAACGTAGCATTCATTTTGTGCTGCATGACTTCCCACCATTGTTACCTCCACAACAATGAGCCACCTCACTTTTCGTTTTTGGGCATGGCTGGAGTTTGTCATTTCTGTTTTTTTACTTAAGAATTTGTAGTGTTAGGCCTATTTGTTAGGCTAAAAAATATTGATGTTTGTAGTTGTTGGTTTAACCAAGGAGGAGACGAGAGGAAACTAGGGTGATATTTAGTATTGTAAATTGAGCTGTGGGTTGTCAAATGAGTTTAAGACAAAACTTTGAGTAATGTTTTAAAATTTTGGCCATCCGCTTTTCCCGGTCTCGCCCAGGTTGGGTGACTGGGTAAGTAAATCTTGCGTTCGGAGGTTTTTCAGGCATTTTCAAAACTTGTTTTATTTCCATACCGTTTAACAGTACGTAAAAGGTGGAATTGGGAGAAGTCCTTGGGAGCTTCCGTTTTGTGGGAGATTTGAATTTCATGAGTGGGTTCGTCGCAAAAAAGTAAATGATAGTGTTTGTGGCAACAATGTTTGAGAAACTGCGACACAATGCATGTTGTCGTATTTGTTTCTGTCCGTCACAGACCAGTGTTCTTGGTCAATTTGTTTCCAGCAAACGGCCATAATGGCACTAGCAGTTAGTCCATATATCTGGAAGAATAGCGACTTAAGTAGGCTAGTTGATAAAAATTAAATTTGAAGTTTGATTTAGGCCTTTTAAGTTTAGCTACACAATATTAAAATAAATTAGCTAGTGCTGTAGAACATTTGTTATCTGTTTATATGTGTATTCTTTCACCAATAAAATTTCCATTAATTATCAATTGAAACACTGTTAATTCTTCATTCTGATTTCTCTTGTTTTTTTTCTTTTTCCCCATGCGTTTCCAGCGAGATCTGAAACCCCAGAAACGCATGTACTATTATTGGGTAGGACCCTCCATCTTAATTTACTTTTCCCCATTACTAACACTTGGCTTATTAACCAAAGAGCTGCTGCATGCTTCTTTGTAGCAAGTTCTTGATCACGTGACCTACGTACGCATGCACCGCAAGAGTCATGGAACTAGAACTACTAGATAATAATCACTCCACCTAACTAACTTACTAATGATATATTCTTGTGCATAATCATGGCATACTTCTTTTTGCCTCGCGTGATTTAGCCTAACACTGGTGATTGGTTATAATAATTTGGTTCATTTACTGTAAACTTACTAGGCTGACTTTTGTGACATTTAATCTTGAAAGCTGTTTCTTCTTAAGCTTAACAAAAAAAATATGAGGAAGACTTAGTTTCTTTTGCTGTTGTACATTGTTAGCAAGTACACTTTGTATAAAAGAAATGGTCAAATGCTAAATTGCTTACTAAATTTTAAGAAAACAACACAGAAAAAAAGTATGCTATGTTACATTGTTTTTTATCCCTATTAAATTGCTGCAGAAGTTGGTACTGTGGTCTGGGGTGGCAACAAGAAAGTCTCCTGAAAGATCACAGTGCCAAATTCTTATTACATATTAGTTTACATAGATTCTAGAGTACGTCCAAGAGTAGTAACGCATCTGCATGTTACTAAAGTTGGTGAGGAGCTAACTTTAAAGCTGATTGCGTAAGCCTAGTGTGAGTAAAACTCGTTTTTGGAAGTGTTAGAGATGAATGTTTAAACTGGACATTCGCAAAATATCCATAACTCTGTTTGATGCTACAGAGCTGTTTTTATATGTTCTGCTGTGTGTGAATTACGACAACAATATGCAGTGCACCTTTAAAGTTAGTTTGCCTCCGAGTATCGTAGAGTTGTGTTTGTTTCAGGTTGACCGTGGTTCAAGGTAAGTTTGTATCGCCTAAATTTTGAATTCCTTTGAATGGAACAACTAAAGTTTTAGTGATACTTAGTGCTGTAAATGATTGTCAGGGATTGGCTGCGGCTCCAGCTCAACTTTTTATACAACCCTGTCCATTTATGCAAAGTGTAATATAAAATCGTAATTGGTAGAAATTATTTAGGCTACTCTTTTATTACTACTTTAATAGTACCGATAATGAGTTGTTGCAGCACTATTATGTAATTAATATACTGGATGAGGCATACTTTTGGTCTACCCTAAAAAACTGGACTTTAAAATTACAGTTTAAACTCAGTAAATTGTAATAATCCACGGGTTGGAGGAAACTTGCATAATCTCTGATGTTGGCACACACTGTCAAAGTCATCTCTAATTTGACCATTAGTGTGAGTGCTTATAATAGTCCATACATACATAGTAGACTAGGCATATAAAAGGACTTAAGAAATTCCGATCGGAATTATCTAGCAAAATTGTCCCCTCTCTTTCTGGAGCTATGGCTTCATCTGAGAGTGGTAGCTAATTAGTTTTTACTATCATCCTTTGCTTACCTTAGTTTTTAATAGCCATGCAATGTACATTACCTGTCCTATATTAGCAATTCTCTCCTATTAGACACTCAATCCCTAGCGATGAAAAATTGGCTTTCCTGCCGGGTTCGCAGCTCCCCTTTCATTGTTCGGGCACCAGCGCAGGCCTCAGTACATAAATGCTCGAGTCGGAGCATTTATCATCTTTCTTCCTAGGGCGCCACGTCGTGTGGTAGCTCTTCTTGCTCTCCTGATTCTCCAGCTCTACGGTACCCTGTGGTGGGTTTCGTCGGTTATTCTGGGTGTAACCGTGGCCTCCTTGGAGGAATCGTCGGTCCCCCTTTTTTGGCAACGAACTGCGCCCGGGTGCTCTTACGTGGGGGGGGAAGGGGGGGGGGGGTGTTGGACTAACACACGGGCCTTGGGTCCTGCTTCATCCTTCCAACTACGACAAACACACAATTGGACACCGTTTCATCCACCCCGGTCTCTCGATGCATCCCTGGGGCCTAACACCGAATCATTGTCGTCAGTGTCTCCTCATGGGTTTCAACATAGCGCCACTACCACACCCACACACACGGTTCTTCTGCCCTTCCTATGACCACCAAGACTGCACAATAGGTTACCTTTGCCTTAACTACACTTCTGCTTTGTGACAACCGTCTCGTACGTCCTTCACGGTTCTCCCTAGCCCCGGTTCCTCCTCCTCAGCACTTGAGTCCCTCACCTCCGACTGGTCGGCAGGAAACAGGGAGGAAGGGGAGGGGACAGGGTTATGAAGAAGACAGAAAGGCAGAAGCTAGTATACAGGATATGACTCCTTCATACCATCAAGCCTCTTCTTTTCAAGACATCATTTTATTTTTACAACCTCCGGTACGTCCGTCTAGTCAGCATCTTTTCCGGTTACCCTCCTCCGGGACCTGGTGTTCACAAGGTTCCTCAGAGGTCTTCTCAGTTCATCTTCCATACCTTGTTGCTGTTCACTCATGGATCCTATGTTCCTTCCCTCCATAACCTCTCCGGTTCTCAACCAACTGTGATCACTCAGAATGTGCTATTTTCATCATGCGGACCCTCCTGCCTCCACGCCAGCAGTACCGATTACCTGTTTCTGTTCATGATGGCCATGTCAAGTTCTCCGATGCGAATACTCACTTCGACCCATGCTACCGATACTATCGCTTTTGCGCTTAATATAACAAGAAGTACAGTATGTGGACTTCAATCAGCGACCCCACCTGACAAGCAACACATCTACCTTGCACTTTCAAGCCCTTTATGGCTCAAGTTCACAAGTTTCACCTTTCCAGAACCCTTCGACAACGGTTTGTCAACTATGGCATCGATCAAGCTGCTGCTACCGTCTTTTCCACGGTCTCCGCTACCACCAGCACCATCAGTCCCTCCGGTCCACCGCTAGAGATGAAGTAGAGGCATCACCACTCCCGATGCTTCCTGTCTCGGCGCCTCCGGCCCTACCTTCTCAACCACCTTCGGTGTCTACCTCCTTGTCTGAGGTTCCCGCAAGTCTCCCTCAAGTATTTGGATAGATATTTCCGTCTTCTGGCGCTATTTGTACCATCCTTCTTCTAAACATTTCCCTTGGTCCGCACACCCTCACCCTGTTTATTACAAACATTGTGTCTCTTTCAACGGCCGCTCAGCAATTTCCTATTGCCTGTGCCCAATAGCATGCCGACAGCCTTTAATTATGCTTCCTATCGAGAAGCAAGAAACCGCTACACGGTTCTGCAAAGACTCCAATTCATACCTTGCAAATGAAAACGGTCACCGTCAGACATTCGTCAAGGCCCCACCAGCAGCAGGTTTCTGACTCCATCTCCAGTATCCAGTTCCCCGGAGTCGCCGATTCCAGCAGCTGCCCCTTTTCTTTACGTGCTACCACCACAAACGAAGAAGTCAGAAAGGTAAGAAGCTAGGATACAGGATATGACTCCTTCACACCATCAAGCCTCTTCTTTCCAAGACATTTTATTTTTACTACGACCTCCGGTACGTCCGTCTAGTCAGCATCTTTTCCGGTTACCCTCTCCGGGACCCGGTGTCCACAAGGTTCGCATGCAGGGCGCTTGCAAGTGTTTCTACAGCTACACCGGTGACCAGTTCACGATTCCTGCCCGGCACCGGTCCTCTCATATACGCATGGTTAACTAACTGCTTCTGCAGCTTTTTCCTTAACCGAAAATATCCACATACAGGTGGTCCACAAAAAACTGACGACCCAACATTTTCTAAGTCCAACTTTTCTTTTTAGCACCTCTCAAAACCAAGAGAGGGCAGAAATCAAATCGAATGAGACAGGAAGATTTCTTTCCTCTCCTGGTTCTGATGGGTGCTAACTAGAAAATTTGGACTTAGATGTTAGGTAGTCGGTTTTTTGTGGTCCACCCTGTATGTGCATATTTTCGGTTAAGGAAATGCAGTTAACCATGCGTATATGAGAGGACCGGTTCGGGCAGGAATCGTGCACTGGTCACCGGTGGAGCTGTAGGAACACTTGCAAGCGCCCTGCATGCGAACCTTGTGGACACCGGGTCCCGGTGCGGGTAACCGGAAAAGATGCTGACTAGACGTACGTACAAAAGATGCTGACTAGACGTACGTACCGGAGGTCATAGTAAAAACAAACTATTCTACAAGTACGAAGAAAGATGACAAAGAATGAAGATAGGAAGGCCTACACCGACTGTTCCTCAGTTTCAACTGCACAACACGTTCCTGAGTAATCACGCCTACTACTCTCCAACCGTTACCATGGTTACCACGTCGTACCCACGTTCCGTCCAAGGCAGTAGTTCCTGCTCAGAAGTTTTCTCCTCACGATACCCTGCTCCTAGTCACCGCACGCCTTTCATTGACGACCGTCGTCTCAGACCCTCGCAGACAATGATCTACTTGAGTCAATGTGTTTTTGTCGTTTCTATTACGTACTAAGCTCATTCCTCAGAACCAGCACTCAACTATCTTCCCTTCTACGATTACACATGTATCTACGTCCCGAATGTTTTCCGGGTCCCCGGTTCCACATTGTGCCGGGCACCGTCCCGAGTTCCAGTCTTCTCCGACAAGATGATCCCTGCTTCGGAATGATAGTAGGTTCACTGAATCTTGGATTCTGGGTCGCCGGCTCGCAGCACGGGTGCTCATCAACCTTGGGCCCTCCTCTAATTGACGAGGTCTTGCTAATAAAAGACAGGTAATGTATATTTTCATGGCAACTAAAAACTAAAACTTACCAAGGGTATTGTTTTGGTTGCCTAAATGAAAATATACATTACCGATTACCCACCTGGCCTCCTCTCTCGAGCGTTTATATACCGAGGCCTGCGTTGACACGTGTGCAATGGAAGGGGAGCTGCAAGTCCAGCAGGAAAGCCAACTTTTCATCGCTAGGGATTGAGCCTCCAATAGGAAAGAGTACTAATAAAAGACAAGTAATGTATATGTTCGGCAAAAAAAAAACTTCAACCAGGTTCCCCTGGTAAGTTTTAGTTTCAGCTTAAATACATTGTATTTAATGCCCTATGTCCAAATCCCCACAATTGTATGCGGTTCACCACCAGGACTACAGCACCGCTACCCAAGCATCTCAGCCACTCAACTCACTCTGTCGTTCGGCACTGTATGAGAAGCTCGCTTTTGTTTTGCTCACTTTACGTCCTCTAAATGTCCCGCGTCTTGTATGGCACACATACCATCGTTGCCGCCCCTGTAACTTGTGAATAATCCCATGTGAAGTTTGCGTGACACACTCTGAACAGGAAATCGTGGGATCGAAACAACACTGGATAAATTATAGAAAAGACAACAATGTTTAACAGAAATGGAGGAAAAGAAACGATCCACATTGGTGGACTCTCATCAGTCGGTAAGCTCCTTGTACGATTGATTAAAAAAAAGTCCATTGATTGGCCTGAATTCATTTCCTCACAAAACCGTCTGAACAGGTAGCATCTCAAACCTTGCCATTAATGTAAATTCAGCAGCGATTATTCCGGCAAGTACGTTCGAGTTCGAGTTAAATGGCTCCAATCCTCTCCTTTCTGATAGCGCTAATGTCTCCGATGGATTTTAGTTCTAACTCTGCAGCTAACAGCTACGATAAAATTCACACCACTCAGAAAGTTGAAATTCAGACTAAGGAAGTGTCGGCGGTAGTTGCGGCCATGGCCAGTACCGTATTAAGCCTTGCAGAGGCCTAGTGCTTAAAATTCATTGTGCCTCTCCCCCGCCTCCAGAATAAAAACATTAATATTTTCAGATATTAAAACTTTTTTTATACAAATTTACAGAGCAAGTAAAAAAAAAAAAATTTAATTTATAGAACCTTATTTTATTTTCTTCGTGACCTTGAGGCACCCCTGAGGTCCTTTTTCGGCCTGTGGCCCAGTGTTTCAGCACCCAATACACCCCCTTAATCCGGCTCTGGCCATGGCTAGTTATTTCTCGTCTCCCGTGTCCATCAGCCCGCCACGTTGTAAATGTAGTAAGCTCAATGAAAGGGTAATTTGGTCTCTTGGAAGGAAGGCGTGTCACGGACGACTCGGCAGCTATTGACTCTCTCACCAAATCGTAGAGAATACGGTTTTGATTAAGATTTGTCAGATTCCTTATTTATTTTATTTGCGAAGATAGAATTCCTGTTACCACGTTTTCTCCTCCCACATGCCCTTATCCTCCCCTCATCTCCTCCCACATCCCCGCCAGATTGACAGCATTTCTCCCATTAAAATTCATAAAATTCGTGTTGACGAACTACGTAGGGAATGATAAGATGTTGAAGGAAAGTAGCGGGCGTAATACTGAGGGAAAGAAGTCTTAAAGAATCTGACTCAAGTGCACTTGATAAAAATAAAAACAACAACGGGTCATTCAACTAAGAGTCAAGAGAAAAATGTGACAATGAAAGAAGCGTTGGTGGAAACACGCAGACCCTATGTTCACTATGCAAAGTCTGGGCAGGAACAGTCGATATCATCCCACGCACACGTTCCATGCCGTAATCTGTTACGCAGTTGGTAATGTCTCAGCTGGGAAGGCTTCTCCCTAAGTCGCACCAGTCGAAGTCGAATTCAGCAAAGTTGCAGTCGGATAAATGGACGTCACTGTCAGAGAAGTCACAGTCAGAAATGTTGTTGTTTAAGTCCCGGTTGCCTATAATTGTCACTACCATTCACCGTGACAAGTCGGCTAAATCGTATCCAAGTTCCCCCTCATCACACATTGCTTCCTCGTGAAGAATTAATCATGGTTGACACTGATCAGTTCGCATTGAATAGCTGCTGAAACAGAATAACTTTGGGTAATAAACATTCTCGTCACGGCCACAAAGAGTGTAAACGAATTTTACCGAATTGAGTTCAGAAGACCACTGCTTGAATATTCTATTGAACCACTTCATAGGTATGGTTAATCATTATTTGCCCGTGATTGTTCGCAACAGATGCCGTCTGTTATGGAAAATTCAGGAGACCCACAAAAAACCTCGAGTGCAGGATGGACCTTAACTCCTGATAACTGACAAGGCCTCGGCAAGTACAAAGAAGAGGAAAAAAATCCTTTGCGTGAATGTTAGATCCAGTTCACAGGCAAAACTGGCCTATTCTGCAGGTGTAACATCAATCAAGTCCAATTTGGAAGAGCCTCGGGAGGAAAGGGATGACGAAATGTTGAAGAATTGCTTACGACTAATGAAGAAAACGGCCTCCTTTTACTCAGATTTCACCAAATTGGGGGGTACTGCTCTATATATGCAGAATAACACAGTCCTGCATAGATGAGACAGCTATCTGTACTTCCTGCAGTCATTCTCTTTTATCCGTAAGGGCACCTTGATCCGACCCTGAACTCTTCCCTTCCATGAATGTTCTAGACTTTTTATTGGAAGGCTATTGGAAATCGCCGTAAACCTTAATAATAAATGCAAACTGATAACAGCTTCCTCCCAACTCCCTTGAACTTTGCCAAACTTTACTGGCAGGGGAGCAGGATAAAACACCATCTCGATGCCTGGCAAAGTGTTACTGAAGATGTGTTTGATGGAGAGCACAAACACAGCAACATCCTTTCTTAACAGAAGAAGTGTATAAACTTTTTCCAAAAGGAGCCATCAGACTTTCACCCAGAAATATGCCCAGCTTGGGTGATGCTAAAATAAGAGTTAACAACAAAAGAGTGAGGTGAGTGGCTCAGACGCTCGCGTAGCACTGCTGGTGAGCTGGCTAACTGCATTCAATTTTGTGGTTTAGACATAGACAATAGCCAACGTGTTTAGGCTAAAACTACGGTAAGTATTTAGGATAAGTAAAAATTAATTTTAGTGCACAAAATTGGTATTAGCATAACCACATTAAACATTACTACAATTAATATTACATACGTACAAATTGGTATATTATCGTTTTGCAAAGTATAACACAAGAAATCGTGTGGTGTTGGCTTAGCTGGTTTAGCACTTACGTGTTGTCTGCATCAAGCTTTGCCTTGCGCACTACCCTATAAGTCATACAGATTCACCACACAGTTACATGACCGCATTCTTTACTTCTGTAAGGAGCATCCATATAGAATGGTTTTTTTTTTAATGTTTGTTGTACTAATTAATATTTTGGCTAGTTTATAATTTGTTGACTCCTTTTAGGGACACTCAAGTTTCATTACTCACCTGGATTGGTCGGCGGACAGCACGTACATCCAGAGCAACTCTGGCGACTACGAGATCCTTTTCTGTGAGTTGTCACACACTTCTGTCACTAAATTTCAATACGTAGTAAATAGAAATTGAAGTATCCGTCCATCAGTACAAACATACTTCACATAAACGTTCTAAATAAACCCCTATTTATTATTTGCGAATTATGACATTAAAAGCTACATATGCTTTAAAAAAGGTTTCTGTCCCTGAATACTGTCCCCAATTAAATAACTGCATTTTGGCTCATTTGAGACACATTTGCCTGACTAAATTTAAAATCCTATGATACTTACCACCGCTCCGATCACAGCAGCTGAATGCCTCACGCACAAGTAATACAATCTTCATTCCATTGTCAGGAAGCATGTCCACTCACTTTATCCTGAATTTGAACTTCTGTTTGGCTTAGTGGGTCTAAATTAGTGTTTTATTGTTTTATTCATCGTCACTTGTGCTCGTTTTTACATTGGATATATCCTCGATCATATATCCGTTTGCGTGCAATTGTTTCAAAACTGCAGCCTTGACATTCACCCGCAATGTTGAACCTGCTGTGCATGTAGTCTAACTCGAAACACTACCCAGAACATTGAAAAATTCGCTCGTTGGGCGAAATCAAGAAAACGTGCCGCGCAACATAAAGCTAATTGTCTTGATCGAGCTTTGAATGTGTCATCTGCTCCAAAATCCCTGAAGCGTAAACTGTCTAAACCGGGACCTGGTTTATTCTCTAAAGAATATACTGTTGTTGGCTGTATGAAGCGTTCTCCATAGTAATTTTGCAGGCGAAAATGACGATGTAAGGGATGGGCGGTAATTACAACTTATTTCACTATTTTGACTGTATAAAGCAATTTAAGGGGGTAAGCGGTAGAGCTATGCCAGGGCGGTTAATAGGTGATTTACTGAAATTAGAAAGTGTTAACAATAGTTTCTTACTATCTGCAAAATACTAATCTTTAGTATGTGCTAAATCGCTTCGATTTATGCTTTATTTCCTGAATAAAGGCGTCAGCAATCCTGACGGTGGAAAAGCTAAACTCAGCGTATTTCAATTTTAAAACGTGTACAGGGTTTAAAATTCGGGCAAATAAAGCATTAATCGAAACGATTTAGCACATACGGAAGTAAGTATTTTAGGATAGTAAAAACTAATTTTAGTTAGGTTAAAATAATAGGCTATTAGTGTTTTCTTCATTATGGCTTTCTGTATTACTCGTTTAAATTTTAAATAATCTATCTACAGACAGTAGATAATCTATGTATGAAGTCCTGAACCAGGTAGGCCTATGTGGTATAGGCCTAAGGCGTACAAATCAGCAAACTATGAACAAAATATGCACCTAATGGGAGTAGCAAATGTCTTCCACAATAGGTGTTCACTCGCAGTAAACCCAGGACTCGAACCCAGGACTTTCCTCTGGGTGTAGTATACGCCTATACCATATAGGCCTACATGTTTCAGGACTTCTGAGACGTCACATACTGTATATTTGTGTAGCTGTAGGCCTGCAAACACAAAATTTCTTAGGAATATTTTTCCATTAACTTAAGGGCCATTTTTAGAAAATCCTTTTAACCGAACATTTGATATTCCGACTAACACTCGGAAAATCTGTATTCAACTGCATAATTATTATCTCCATGCTCTGTGGCAAAAAAGAAAACGCTTCCAATAATTTCCAGGAGAGCTGTGTGATAATTGAAAAATTTTAGCCGAGCTGAATATACAACTTGTACTCTAATCCATACTTGCATCCATACTCGGAAAACTCGAATACGGTGAAACTGCAACAACTTTGCAAATTTTTGACCGATTTAGACGTCAAATATACCAAATTCATCGTCTCGATGAGAGCTTTCCAGTGCTGTAAATTAAAAGCCACTAGCTCAAACCATTTTAAAGTTGTATCCTAAAGACTGGGAAACCAGTTGTAAACATTGACCCACAGTCCGTTAAGCAGCATGTTAGTTATTATTACACTAACAACAGGTAAAAAAAAAGACACTTGCTAAATAAGTGTTTTCACCAAATGCTCGAACTTGGATCGGCTCGACTAGAATTAAAATTATTCTACTCGCACACCTCTAATTTTCAGCAATATTGATTTCATCTGTCCACCTCTTTATCAGCCATCAAGCACACAACAACTTTGATGGAACAGCAAATGCACTTGTGTTTCCAAACTAGTTTTGCTTGCAAAATTATTATAGTGCTTTTTTATACTTAGCTACCAAAATACTGTCAAATTAGTGACTTTTTGTAAGTGGCGATTCTTTAAAAAGGATTGGTATCGGTGTCTGTAGTAACGCTTATTTTGCAAGACAGCTTGGCGGTGCTGAGCAGGTTGACTGGGTGAGTTCTGTTTTCATGAGTGGGAGGGAGGAAAAGGTAGGAGAGAAGATGATGTGCGTAAGCTGGTTTATGCAATAAACTGCCAAATGGTCTTTTAAGTAATTGTAAGACCGTTGATCAGCTGCTGTGTGGATTCTCAAGCAGCTAGAATATTTTGAAGTCGATTGACTAAACTATCAACGAAAAACGAGCAGTTTCCATTTACACAGGTAACAGTTGCCATCATTATTTATTCAAAAATAACCACGAGACGGCCCCCTAAAAACCGAGGGCGCATGTTTTACTGCGCTACACTACACATTAATTGCCAAAAAAAAATTTTAAAATCCTGAAAATAAATACTTTTAGGTTTTAAAAACCTTTAGGTTCATACCTTCAGGTTTCAGTTTTGCAAATTTTGTTCCTACCAAGTTACAAATACAGATGTAAACCTATTTCCCGTTTCCTTTCGGAATTAAATGTCAGACTGCCTGGTGGGAATTGAACCTTTGACTTTTGATTCCAAAGACCAAAGCTCTACCGTTAAGCCATACTGACAGGATCTAGATTAAAAAGGAAACGGCCATAGGCAGTATTTAACATGCACATAAACATATCGGCAATCGCTCCAATCGCCACTGGAGGGGTGCTTGTTGCTGCGTGCCTCACACCAAGTCAACCGAAAGGGGGACACAAAGTGTGAAATCAAGAATTAACAGAACTGAAAGCCATTAATCCAGCCGATTAGGCTTTCCATCCTGTTTATCAAGTAATGACGTAAACACATCCTCGTGATTGTGTCTGCATTGTCTTACACCAATTTTTCTTTCATCCAGGGAATGGTCCTGTCTGTCGGCATGTTCCGTCTCCTTCGCAGTTACGAGACACGGAATGGGAGTCACAAACTTGCACATTGGGTTTTACAGTTTTTGGTAAGTATGAGATAAAAGACATGAGGAAAGGATCCCAATGCTGGTATGCAAATGAAAGTACACCCTTCCAGGCATCTTTTACCAGAATCATTACAAAAAAAAAAAAAAAAAAAAAAAAAAAAACACTTGTTGCTGTTTACTTATTTTTATTTGGTAACCTACCTACCCGTCCCTACCTAATTTGGAAGCCTACCTAGTCTGCCTAATTTTTTTTTTTGGACATACTGATCATGCCAACTAATGATTTCTCTCTTTTTTTTTAAAAGCCTGTCGTGTACTCGTTTTGCTAACGTAAGGTTTTTAAAAACGATCACTTTCTTCACTTAGGAATCTGGCCAGAAGGCTGCGACGGCTCAGACGTCAATACATGCGACAGATCGCATGGCCAGAGACTTCTGGCAACTGGAGATGACTTTGGCAAAGTCAAGCTCTACTCTTATCCAGTGTGCCAGCCAAAGGTTAGTGGTTTGTATATCTTGGTTTGAAAAGTTATATTTGCACATACAGTGCTTTTGGTTTGTCTTCGCACAAACCCTTTATTCCAGGAACAACAAAAAAGGTTTTGTGAATTGTCCCTTTTCAAATGGGTAATAGAAATTAACCAGTAGGATACAAGGAAAGGAAAGAAATTTTAACAAACTGCCAGCATGTATGAGTGTTCTGGTCCTACGGAATGATCGTGTTGACAGACACTGAATGACTACAGAGGACTACACAGGTCCATTTTTCGTGCTAATTTTCTACGTCTAGGGATGCCCCTAAAAAGCATTTATTTCATATGCGTAAAGAATTCATCCTTTTGCCTGAACGTAAAGTGCTGCTTGCATATGTGTTCCTATTGCCAAGGGAACTAATTAACGAAGATGGGTAGTAAGGGTCCTGTATGAAATTGGTTAATGAGCTACTTTGATCCAATTTTCATTTTGTATCTCCGTAAGCATTTAAGATGTACCTAAAATAAAATTGCAAGTTGCAATTTGTTTAAACAATGCACGTGTGGCGACGTAATAAGTGTTGTTACTTAGGATTTTTAAGTTTTATTACATACTAGTTGTGCCCGTGCGTAAAGCCCCCCCCCCCCCCCGAACCTCCCTCCAGGTGTTTGGTTTTTGGTTTTAAATTTATCAAACCGAAGACCGAACATGTGAATGGCTCCCACATACGCCCTCTCCCCCACAATTACTTTAACCCCCAATCTTCACACTCCTGCTCCGTCCCCCCATACACGCTTGCCTGCCTCCCCCTCCCCGAAAACGTCGCCCCGTGATATTCTCCCTTTGGTGCAGCCCCGGAAAAGTCGCTGGTGTGTGTTTGACTGAAGGCTAAAAAAAAACGGTATCACTGAAATCCAGCATTCAGTAAGCAAGTAATCCCATGTTTAAGTTAATCCTTTGAAACAATTCACTTCAGTAGCGTGCATTGCCCGCCACACACACTTGCCCTGGCACCCTCTTTCGCACCCCCCGAAAGCACCGCCCCGTGACATTTTTCCTTTGGTGCTGCCCTGGAAAAGTTGCTGCCCTGTTTGACTGAAGGCTAAAAAAAGCCCTGAGAAATCCAGCATTCATAAGCAAGTAACCATATGTTTAGTTAATCCTTTGAAACAATTCACCTCGGTACCGTGCATGGCGATATTGTTGTAAGCAACGATTGTTGCCGCCCACTTAAAAACAATTCAACTGCTTTCTGGAAGTGAACATTTAGGAAATAAATGCGCCTTTCCATCGTATCAGGCTTCCAATTTCCAGGCCCCGAAATTAAGAATCAATCGTCGTTTGGTTTAAAGTTGTCTGGTTTAGTAGACACGGGTTGTTTTTTTGTTTTATGCTCCAACGCCGACAATGGCACAGTCCACGTGACTAAAACTTTGTTGGCCGCTTTGGTACCACAATAATACCAAAAAACGAACCCAAAAACTGTGCGGCAGGTCTGCTAAGTGGCGCCATCTCTTCGAAGACTTTGGAAAAAGTGTTACAACCCGAACTTGTAGTCCAAGGCCGTCAATAGACGGTGACATGGCAGGTTTGGTAAGTGGTGCCACCTGTTCGATGACTTTGAAAAGGTGTCCCAACCCGAATTTGAAGGTGAATCCCGTCAACAGATGGTACTACAGGGTGGGGTACTTGATTGTACGACGGAATGGCGTGGCTGGTGACTTGGCAGCCTGCTCCGTATTATATATGTAGATATTTACAAAAGGCATTTGTCTAACTTAGTGGTTGCATTCTGGCTGTCTGATTTGTTTTTCTCTTGTTGTATAGTCGCTCTGTCACATCTATAGCGGCCATAGCAGTCATGTGACGGCCGTGAGCTTTCTGGCAGATGATTCAAGGCTCATTTCATTGGGAGGAAGAGATAGCAGCATCATGCAGTGGGCACTGTGGTAAACAATACCAGCAGCTAGCAATTATTTTAAATATTTTACTGTTGTAAGAATTAATGTGTGATGCCTATCTTGCTTCTTTCCACAATTAAAAATCATGGAATTATAATTATGCTTGCAATTGTTGTATAAATGTAAATGCTAAGAGAGGAAGGGTAACTTGCTAATATTGTCCATGCTGATGCGTCACGGATATTCAGTGGTAAATTGATTTGATTAATCGTTTGTTTGGGAATCCAAATGCCAGTTACGCAGGTAAAACAAAATTGTTGTCCATCTCAAATCAAACAACATCGATGACAGCTGTAAACATTTGCGAACAATAATTAGTGTAAAGAAGATTTGTATACGGAGCTGAGTTTTGTATATCTCTTTACCATGGGCACGTTTCTGCACTGCTTGTTTCTAATAAGAAGTTTCACTCGATTCAGAACCAAAATTTGTAGTGTAAATCTTCAGTTTAGCAAGCAAATGGCTTTCTTCTCTGCTTCAACCTGTTTGTTCTAGTTAAATCATTTGTTTTGATCCTTAATAGTTTTACACCTCGTAACAACACACAGTTTCGTAATGGATGTTCAGTTGGCTGCGTGTTTTAAGTCTGTTGTTCAGAGAACTATAATATTGTTGCCCTTCTTCTCTTAAAATTTGAGTGAGTACTTGTATAAATGCTGTTGTGACGTTCATTTGAAGTTTTAAAATACTGAACCTGTACAAAACTATTTATTGTTTGTTTGTTTGCTGAGTAGGCCGACAAATCAACGAGTCTGTTATTGAACCATACATATTTCAACTGGAATAAAATATCTTGGTTTACCTAATTTGAAACATTCCTGAAGTAACTTTTGGTGTCGGCCAAACATATCCAAACTGATGTTTTCTAGCGCAACTGTTGTAATAACTGGCAAATATTCACCTTGTCTTGACATTAATCTGTATTGGATAATAAAAAAAGCGCTGTAACAGCTGTAGTAGGATTATTTACGGATATCAAACTATTCTTTAGTCAGCATAATACCTAGAAACCCACCAAAGCTGTTCTGGTGAAACATTTTGTTGGTTGGTTTAATTGTTGTACTGAACAGCCTTACTCAGCAAGTAAGGCTGGTGTTGTTATAGTGATAAGCAGACATTAAAAAAATAAACTGGTTATTGTTTCCCAAATACCTCCACAGTTGAATTTTGGCCACATTAAGCATCATAACCTTGGTTGGTTCTTAAAATTCTGTGTGCTTCCAAACCAACCCAACAGCTTTCTCTAGCTCGGCTTTTAAAGAAAAAGGCATTAGAATTTCTTGATTTTCCTTAATGGTTTGTAATTACTTGCAAGCCTTTTTAACTATTCGAGTGAAATATTTGTCAAGAAAAGTGTAAGACTTGCTCAGTTTTTGTGCATCTGGTGAACACTTTGTAATAATGAAGCACAGAAGGAGTTAAACATGGTTTTAATTTTATAAGGCTGTAATAACCTCATGAATTACAGTAGAATCACGGTTATCCAAACTAAAAAGGGTTGAGGTGTGTTTAGATAATCAAACTTACATGCAAAACAAAGGAATTGCATTTTTTAAATAGTATTTTCTGCTCTAGTTTGTGGAATACAAGATGATTTTAGATCAGATTTTAGAAACTGAAATAAAACAAGCTTGATTATTTTGTGTTCGATTTTGAGTGTTTGGGTAACTGCAGTGTTCAGAATGGGTTCTACTGTATGTAAACTAACCAAAGTGAAATTTTCTCTCATTTACCAAGTTAAACTAAAATAACTTCGCGTTTAAATTTACTAACATCATTTTTACAAATTAAGTTAGCTTTGTTTGTATCCTTACATTCCAGTAACCAAATTAAAATTGTTTGGTATTGTTTTGAAATTGTATGAAAGTTGAATGAAATGTATGTTGCATGTGCAATGAATTTGTATTTTTAATCTTCGCAGTAAGTTTAGCATAGTTTGGCCAGCTTCAAAGTGTTTTCTGTTTGTTTCTTAGGCCAATTATGTTAAATTGTCCTGTTATCAGTATTTTTCTTTATTAACTCCTGTAGCTTCTCGGTAATACAAAACTACTGTAGCCTTAGCAATACCTGGTAGCAATTCTCAGGTATTTCTTATGCAGTGATTCAGCTAGGCTGTTAGTGCCTTTGACGGATGTTAGGGGGCTAAATTTAGCTATAATCGTGTAGTTTTATGAACGATTATGTATTTTTAGACGACCAATTTGCAGTGGTCGTGTTACGGTCTAACAGTAAAACTTAAAAATAATCTTGTAGTAATAGCTTGCTTAGGATCGCATGCATATATATACAAAATGATACACGTGGCAACTTTACCTGTTAAACCCTAAAACCGCTAAATTTCACATAGATCCATTTTTTCACACTGCATAACCTAGATGATCTGCAAGGTTAAAGAAATTGTGTAAAGAGTGTTTTTAGGAGTCTTAAA
This sequence comes from Lithobius niger, assembly GCA_023313725.1. Lineage (NCBI taxonomy): Eukaryota > Metazoa > Arthropoda > Chilopoda > Lithobiomorpha > Lithobiidae > Lithobius > Lithobius niger. Next base: position 42,414 of record JAHWFP010081037.1, read on the forward strand.
TAGGCCCGAATTAATGAAGTCTGTGAAAGAATAATTTTTTTTTGATGAATGTGGCTTCATTAGATGCTCATCTTCTATAGTATGGAGTTTTTAAAAACGTCTAGATTCATACTCTGGAACGTAGCAGACGACATTACTTACGTACGTAGGAAAATACGCAATATTCCAGACAGGCAAGAACGATTAAACAATTCTTGGCGAATTTTCGATAGTCAATTTGCTGTGGATGGAAAAAAACCTAGCCGACGATCATATTCAGGCACGCAATAAAAACTCCAAACACTTATTTACAGTTCATTAGATGCGAAATTGGCGTTAACGTTGCCTCCAATATTTACAAGGTATATACAAAGCAAGTGCGCGACGCTCATGCACTGCCTCCATTATGAAAAAAGTCTTGAGAAAAAAGTGGAATAACGGCCTTCAAAATAACGGAGGCAGTGCATGAGCATCGCGCACCTACCTTGTATATACCTTGTAAATATCGGAGGCCAAGTTAACGCCAATTTCGAATCTAATGAACTGTAAATAAGTGGTAGTGTTTGGAGTTTTTATTGCGTGCCTGAAGATGATAGTCGGCTAGGTTTTTTCCCATCCATAGCAAATTGACCATTGAAAATTCGCCAAGAATTGTTCAATCGTTCTTGCCTGTCTGGAATATTGCGTATTTTCCTCCGTACGTAAGGATGGAGTTTAATAACGTCAACAATTCTTCAATCCTATCATTTTACGTGGACTTCGGCATTGTGTCAACTTTGCCTCCCTAACTATTGCTGTCATCAAGCAGCATTTGCAAGTAATGAAGTGTTATACATAATAAATGACGAAACACAAGGGAGCCATAATGGTGAACAGCTAAGGATGACAAGTGAGCAGCAATAAGGACGAAAAAAGGTGTGATTAGGATTCCGATATTCACAGCTAAGGCCACTTAAAAAAAGAAGTTGGTTCTCGGGCCTTTTTTTAAGAATTCTAAGCGGGCGTGCAGGCAGATTTATTTAAAAAAAAAATTTTTTTAATTCTTTTGTCCGTATTTCTCCTTATATTGTAGGGAATAATTTTTACTTTTGGACCCCCCCAAAAAAAAGACTGCCTCATTATTCTGCCTGCAGTGCATCCATAAAATAATTTTATTTATTCAGTTCCGTACAACGAGGTACATATAGGGTTTGGGAAAGACAAAAACAAACAAAATCACCAAATCAAAAACAATGCAATCAAGGTGGACCTCGGTCTAAGTCGCTGATATGCTGCAGCACCGCGATGCCCTGTATATGGTCATGGGCCCTTTGCCTCAGCAGCCGTAAGTTGTGGGAGGCACGGAACTCGCATCATCTTCCCAGGTGCATTAGCCCCTCCGCAACAACTGCTCCAAGACCTTGCCCCAGTCATCAGTCTCTCCCCCCCCCCCCCCCCCCAAGCTATAAGGGCATTGTTAGAGTTCTGTGTATTGCTCCACAGCATACCCTGTAGTAAAAGCATGGCAACTTCCAGAATGAGGTTACCATGTCTACAAGCTTAGATGGTTGTGCATATACTTAAGACCTCAGTTCAGCCCTTTTTACGGCCCCGTGATATACCAATGACAGTTCGTTCATTACCTCCCTAGAATAGCTGCAGCAGGTTGCAAGCCCGTACAGCGCCATAGCTCTAGTCCTCAGCAAATGTAGTTTCACTTCCTCAGGAGAGGAGGCAAATGTGTGCACGATGGCATTGCTTTTCTTGCACACCTCAGCTCGAACTTTTCGCACATGTAAATCATCCGACAGATCTCCACTCAGTTCTACAAGTTCAACAATCTTGGAGCCTCCCCCAAAAAATAACTCCGACCAAATAACAAGAACGGCAATTTCATATTTTCGTGAATCACTAAGGAACATTTTTGATCTGTCACTGCTGCAATTTTTGCCGCGTCATTCCTGTTTATTGCTCTCAAAAAATCGGTGCAGGCGGGGCCTGAGAACCAACTTTTCTTTTTTTTTATTTCCTAATTTAGTTTCTTTTGCTCGAGGTGTTTGCGAGATACCCTTTGAGTGGCAGGACGTTTAGTCCTATATTTACGCCGGTCAGCAACCCAGCCAATCCTGTAGACCTCTTAACTCTTTTGAGACTATGGCGCTGACCGCTCGGCTGTTTTTGTTTTCTTAGCATTTTTCCTTCACCAATTTTTTTGCGTCCTTTTACTTGGGCTTAAGTCCTTGACAGTGAAGGGGTTAAGGCATGAACTGCACTTAATTTGTAATTTTAAATGCTTAGGGCAAGAACAAACACAACCGTAACGTAATTTAATCTTATTTAATAGGAATAAGTAAACTTTTCAAGCCTTAAAATGAACAATATTTCGGGGATGAGGATTCAATAAAACTAAAGTTTAGAAAATGTAATAAATAATTAATACTGATATTGACAGGTAATAAAAGTGGGAACTGTGGTGTTCAATACAAATTCACATTTTAATCCACTTCTGCACTCCGAAGGTAAGAGTTAAGTGCGTGATGATCTTGTTTTGGGGGAAGGGTGGTTTGCAATAAATTCTAAACTCATAGGTGGTCAGATGTTAAAAAACTTGGTAATGCAGCAAGTTGGTTGCAGTAAGAAACTCTTACTGCAACATTTAAAGTTTGTATGTACAACAACGACTAAAATCATTACTCCCACAAAATTTTAGAACATTTTTTCTTAAATTTTCCAAGTGTATTTTGAAAGCCTAGTACAAACCTTGACGTAGTGGGCCCATTGTCAACATTATGTATCACTAGGTATAATTTCTTAATCTCAGTTCATGAAGTGTGAGACTAATACGATCACAGAGGTTAACGCTGTGTAACGACACAAGAAGGGAACAGCAATGCCGTGATGTAATTGTACGAATGGCAAATTTATTCAGAATTAATGAGCAGTACTAATTCAGGCTTACAATGTATCGTATAAGCTTTTAACTGTTAAACATGCCCATTAATTGTAATATTTGACTGATTGCAGGAAACACTAGTCACTGGAATTGGAAGTCGAGGTCATCATACCTGTTGAGTAATGATGGTTACATTTATACACTTTGCACATGTTGTTTAGTTAGTCTTCTCACAGGCACACTTTCAAATTGATTTTTTTAGTATTATTTATAAGTGAGCATATAAGTTATGCTGATCACAGCAATTTTGCACGTTAGCCTCTTACTGTCATTTAATATGCAACGTCTGCGTTTTCACTTGAGTCTGTCTGTGTATTAAACAGTAAATAATACGTATCAGTTACCAACATGTGAATTAAGTGTTTAAAAAGAATAATTACACTCCAACCGATCTTTGATCCAATGGTTGTCTTCTAAGTACATTGACTAGTGTTTAATGCACTTAGGAAAATACAGTATTAAACGTAATTAAAGCAAGTTAGGAAGTGAAGAAATGTTTTTATTTTGATGTAATATTCCAGTCCTTTAAACTCGCCCTATTGTCAATTATGATGTATGTGATAGCAAGTTGTAATTGCAGCCTGCTTGAATGTGTTCCCGTAACTTATTCACATTTACCTTACAATTTCCTCTCTCTCCTATGTTTGTTAGTGTATATTGCGGGGTGACTGATGCTAGTCGAATGAAGTCTTGTGTGGTGTACATTTAAAGGACTTTTGTATAGAAAGAACGTTTATATCTCAACTGTTTTCAGTGTTAATAATTGTACATTAGCTGTGGTAAGGAGGATTTGGTGAAAGCCAATTCTAATGTCAGAGTGATATTAATGTCATCCCATATGCTGAGAATCAATGAAGCTAAAAACAATTTAAAAGTAAGATCACACAAGCAGTGTTGGCCATACTCATAGGCTCATTATTTTTTGCCTGCAAACCTGTGCATATTTTTTCGTAATTTTTCATACTTGGAGTATCACATACTGTTACGATAGCACATTCATCCAAAAATACTGCTATCTGCCCAATGTAGTCGGCATGACTTAAAGTGATGACAAATGGAAGATTAGTGGGTGGGGGTGGCAGCTATAGCATGTTGATTACTGGTAGTAGCTGGAATTCGAAGTAGATCTGTGACCGTTATCCTCCTATGTTTGGGGGTGTTTCCACCGTGCTTTATTACGATAGTTAAAATAATTTAAAAGTAAGCTGAATAGTTTCTCAATGGGTCAGGACAGTATAACTTGGTTAATCACTGGAGCGCTTGCTTGCCGCTGTTGTAAAAATTACGTAAACCGTCACGTGAACCTAAATCAGCCTGAAGAAATATCTCTTCTGTCCTTTTTTTTTTTTTTGTTTAGGGGGTATTTGTTATTTTTTATTTTCTTGAGGGGCAATGCGTCTGGGAAGATGGCAACAATGAACGCAATGCAGTTCCCAAAGTGTCAACAATTCTAGATATTCTTGAACTTCATGTGTCCAGATGCAACCAAGTTGTCGAATGATTGCTGGCATTCAATGATTGTCTAAAATTTGGTTCAGTCTGTTTTATTATCCAATCTATTTTGGCATTGCTTGCTTCGAGAAAGGTCACTTAACATGTCAGTCTGTTAGAGTTTTACAGATTTGTTCATGTGCAATAATTTTGCAAAATTAACAGCTATTAACAGTATGTGGCAGCATTACAAGTTTGGCAGTCTGTCAGTATGATAAAAATTGGGCACAGGCTTAGATGCAATAAGACAGCTCGTACCGATTATATTAAATATTCTATTTTGCAGCTTGGTGTAAATAAGTTAGTCTGTTGTAGTCAATATACATTGAATCATGTTTGTACAGTTTTAGCTTACCTTTTTTTTTAGCTTTACAAATTGGACTTTTTGTTAAATGCATTTTAAAAGATTTTAATTCCTGTTTGATCGTTCATTAATGTGGATGTTAAAAATGTGATAATTTTGGTGCAGAAACAAAAAGATCAGCTATTGGAGCGTATTGTTTATTGTATTTATTGTGCATTGTATCAAAATTAACATCTAACCTACTGACTCTTGTGTTTTTAGGAGGGGGATATTTTGTTGCTGCAATGGGTGTATAATATCTAATATTATATGTAATTGCGGAAGACATTTTAACAGAAATAAAAGTGGATGACAACACGTTAGTCAAACGCAGTGATTATTTAATGATTACGCTAGTGGCATAACTCGGTCAACCCTGGTCGTCTCAGGCAGGCCTCATTAAGGATAACACAGAAAAGACACCTACCTTCACTTGAGACGAAATCAAGCAGAGGTTCACAAAAAAAAACTTAACAAATGCGTAGGTGGTGGGGCAGGAATTTGACGAGTTCATTTAAGAACCAGAGTGTTTTCATGTTCCTCAAAAATGCCTCCCTTTAATTCAAGCTTATTTCATTTAAATCATGCTCATTCCCAAGTAAACAACAGAAAAAATGTACTTAACCAGGCTCCTACCATTGTTGGCACCCTAACAATGCTCCACTTCACTTTTCATTTTGGGCACAACCAAGGGCAGTTGTGTCGTTAAATGCTCAAGTGTTGGGGTGATTTTGGACTGAAGTTTTGAAAGTCGACAGATGAAGTTACTTGTTCGCATAGGAAAACTCTGGGGATTACCTTCCAGGTTGTAGACTGTCGACTCTGCTTTTTCATCTGAATTTGTGTCAGCCGAAATCGTAGCCATCGACACTTGAAAAAATCCGACCAAATGTGACCAGCAGAAGACATCGGGCATCACACTAAGAAGTTGGGTCAGTGAACGAGGGCAGAGATCAGTTTGTTTGTGTCTGTCTCGCAAAACGGTGCGTTATTATTCTTAAACACACTTATTTCCTGTCCTTATTTGGACATTGTGAACAGCGCAACCTAGTTGCTTGAAGTAAGGCAGTAAGAGCACTGGAATGGGTACCCTGGCAAAGTCTCCCTCCACCAGCATATTGATCTGTTAAGGTGGTCGAGTTGCCAGTTCCTTTTTTAGCTAGGGATGCAATTCTGGACAGTCTTTTCAGCCTGTAGTTGATCGGAGACTTCTCTGTTTGACACCTAGGTTTGGCTATGGTTTGGTTTCACTTGCGGTTAAGATTCTAAATTGAGTCAGTTTAGGTTGACAAGAATTAAATTTCTTCAGTGATTTCAGCGTCGAGAATTTTTTTTAATATTTTGTGTTTGACTAGCCCTAAGTTGTTACAGGTTTACGGTCTGGAGTAGACCCTGGCTGAGTGTTTGGCTGGAACCACTAGTCCAACACGCAAAGCAGCATTAAGCTGCTCACTAGCAAAACCTTGTGTAGAGGGTCATGGCAAACCATTTAAAACTGAGGCTAGCTTGTATTCAAGACAGCATATTGGAAAACAAAGGAGCCTAACTGTGATACCGCCGAAATGCTAAGACACGAAGGCCACACTACCTTACAAATATGAGAGTAACAGTTAACGGATCATCAAATCGGACAAGATGTTGAACTTTCAGTTAATATGATAAGATTAGCAAACTTAATGTTATCTCCAACTTACAGAGGGAAAGGTTTGCAGTTATTTTAACTTGCACCAATGTGCCTGCAGATGTTTAAGGGAGGAATCGGCCACAACCTCGGAAATCACCTCTGATGCGATTAATTAACTCTTAAAGCAAATTAAACGTGGCAAAGCAAACTCCTTATGCTATGAACACTGGATATTTCAGATTGCTCTTCGGCCATCTGACCGCATCTTTGCAACCAAGTTTTCTGTGGCATTTTATCCACAGGGGCTTGGCACAAAATAGAAGCGGCCAGAAAAAAAAACTCCGCGAGCGTCATTACTAACAATGCTAACAATGTTATGTAGTAACAATAATAAGAAGGGCACCAATTTTTCCAAGCACAAACTTGCACTTTTCACTACAAACACTGCTCACGTTCTACATCTTCCCATAAGGCTCATTTTTAACTGTACACTTGCTTTGTTCCAACAGCACAACAAACACCCCACTTAACGCCCAACAGAAGCACTTTTTTATACTTTTAATATGAAAAAGTGACCGTGTTTTGATAAACCAGTATTTGATGGATAGAAAAGTATTACTGCATTCGCCGATACAATCGCTCGTTTCTTTGCGAGTTTACACGCGAATCGTAAAATGTTTTAGCTTTTTGAAGACTACTAACCTTCTTCCACCAAACTGCTGCATTTATTTTTAAATTGTCGTAATAATTTAGCCGTGCGACGGCGGAAAAGCCACCGGTGACGTAAAACAACCATTGCGTCCTCAACACCAACGCCGTTGCTACCATAGAGTTAGAGATTGCTACGCTCTCCCAGAATGCACATTTCCAATGCTTACGCACTTGTAATGCTATCGAATTAACAAAAAAGGATTATCTATCGGTTTTACGCGTTATTTATTTTTTGGTAGTTTTGCTGTATTGTAGAATTTGTTTTGACGTGAAAGTTAATTTAAATGTGACCAATGGGAGAGATGGTTGGCAGAAGTGCGTACGCATTGGCGCTATGCATACTGGGAGAGCGTAGCATTGGCGATGTTGTTGAGGATGCAATGGTTTTGCGTCGCCGGTGGCTTTTCCGCCAGCGCACAGCTAAATTATTACAATTTAAAAATAAATGCAGCGGTTTGGTAGGTTAGTAGTTTCCAAACAGAAAAAAACATTTTATGATTCGCGTGTAAACTCACAAAGAAACGAACAGTTGTATCAGCGAATAGTGATTTTTTTCTATCCATCAAATACTGGTTTAGCAAAATACGGTCACTTTTCCACATTTAAAATATGAAAAAGTGCTTTTGTTGAACGTTAAGTGGGGTGGTTGTTGTGTTGCTGGAACAAAGCAAGTGTACAGTTAAAAATGAGCCTTATGGGATGATGATCGGACTTATAGTACGTGAGCAGTGTTTGTTTGTAGTGAAAAGCGCAATTTTTGTGCTTGAAAAATTGATGCCCTTCTTATTATTGTTACTATACAATATTGGTGGTAGCAAGAATTTATAGGGTGGTAGTGACGCTCGCGGAGTTTTTTTTTTTTCCAAGGCCGCTCCGACTTTGGGCCAAGCTCCTGTGATTTTATCTAGGGTTAATTTTTGTATAATTAATTCTTTACTCTTTGTACATCTGCTAGCATTTGTCAACATTACTTCAGTATCGCACATTTTCACTCTAGACTACCACAAATTCCTGCACATTTTCGACTACTCTTGTCTGCAGCCTTCATCAGCCGTTTTTCACACTAGATTTTTCTTGTGGGTTATATGTCGGCACAGATTCTCAGTTTGAATTAAAATTTACCGGCCGTCGTTGGAGGGCTATGACGATCGCCGGTAAATTTGAATTCGAACTTAGAATCTTTGCCGACACGTAACCAGAAGAAAAAAACCTAGTGTTAAAAATGCTTGAAGTCTGCAGACAGAGTAGTCAAAAATTTGCAAGACTTTGTGGTAGTCCAGAATGTGAAAATGTGCAATACTGAAGTAATGTTGACAAATATAAATCGTGTATTAAACGCCCAGTTGAAGCTAATGCCCACCCCCCACAAAAAATGCTTTATGTCGAAATAGTGGAGTAAATGCCCACCCCTTAAATTGTTGGTTTTTTAGCAACGGAATTAATTAAAAGCTATATGCCGGATAAAGTTGCTTGCTATGCTTACTGGCCCCTTCTCCCTTCCTGGGGTAATAATGAACCCGTTCCTTTGGCTCCTAGCACCTGCACGAAGGCCTGGCCTCTATCACCTATGCTGCCGATCTTCACAGCAATTAAACGGATGTAAAAATTGGCCTTCCAGAGATCGTTCAAAAGCTTCTAATTTTCTGTGATAGATGTCCGGAATAGTGGAGTAAACACCCACTCACCTATTTTCGCCGAATTTACTGTATTAGGCCATGGGCGTTTAATATACGATTTTCAATATGTTAAGTTTGAAAGGTATCATCTGTGCATTTTAGCTGAGGTTATGGCTCGGCTCACCACCTATTGGACAAAGACACTAAAATACCAGGGGCACCTGGTTGATTTTAGTTTTTGTTTGCCTATAGGAAAATGTTCATTACCTTTTATTTACAGCAGTTCCCCCCCCCCCCCATGAAGCTCTTATTAACCCTAGCTTTAAAATTCGGCTTCCCTGCCATGCTCGTAACTCACTGCGCAGGACTGGAAGTAGCTCGGTCATATATACCGGATCAGACCGGAGCGCATCATCTTTTCTTCACCCCAATGAACCTAGACGTCGTGGGGAGGCTGGGTGGATAAAAACGTAATGTATATTTTCGTATAGGCAAACAAAAACTAAGATCAACCAGGCATTTTAGTGTTTTTATTGCCACGAAAACATACATGAGCTTTTATTTATAGCAGACTTCGTCACCCTAGGAGGCGGACTAGGTTCGAAGTACCCACCTTACGAGCTGGCAGCCCCCACAGAGTTAATTCTGAGCGGAGCACTTGAATAACACGCTCCCATGGACTAGCAATAGTGACATCTGATGCCAGGGATCGAGAATTCGGCTCAACGCTAGGGGGAAGGCAGAAGTGCAAATAACAGAATTGCCAAATCTACCTTTGACGGGAAGCGATCTTGAATCCATCGGTGCTTGGGTAACTAGAACGGGATGGAGGATACAATGGCACAAAGCAGCGGCAATGGGAACAGATTGATCGTGGATGGCATTAGCCGCGGCAGAGCCTCGCGGGTGGATCCCATACAGTTTCTGAGTCCACGCTGATCCGCCGGATCACCATGCATTTCCTTGTAGGTGCCGTGAAGGTTAACGTGCGAATCCATCAGTGGGATTGATGGGCCGGCGGGTGGTCCAGGTGCGGAGGCCAAGCAGAAAAACTGGTCGAACATGCATATCGAAGACTGGCAGCCGAGGAAGCATATGATGGCAACATGGACCAGGCGGCATGAACGACCACTGAATTGGTCGGGTTGTGCATCGCAGTCGGAGAAGATCGTCGAAGGACTTGCACCCTTAGTGCACCGTTCGTCAATGTGGTTGATTGTTGTTGTTTTCTGTGAACTTCAGTTGAGTAGATATAAATACGGTTCCAAGGACCGATTGATGAGTACAGCCTCGTTGTGAGGGGTAGTGTGCTCGATCCCAAGGAAAGCACGGGAAAGGAAACGGAACTCCTTGCGGCTGGAAGAAGGATCATGTGAAGAGGATCGTCCGGTGGATCGATCCCAAGCAGACTGTCGGAGCACGTGCCCAGCTGCAGACCGGTGGTAATGATGTCAGGAACGGTGGATTGAGAAGGAGAATCTTCACCAAATGGATCGTTGAAAATGGCCATCATCCGGTGGGCCGATCCCAAGTGGATCGTCGCAGAACCCACCCAACTGTAGAGTAGTTGTAGAGATGTCATGAGCCGCCTTGGTCATGAACCAGGAGCTTACCTACACACCAGATGTTGTGAAGGGGCTCAAGGAAAGAAGTGAGAAACGATGGACCGAGTAGAGGATCGTTGCCAAGGGATTGTCATCCATCGGATCGATCCCAAGCGGATCGTCGTAGAGTCAATCCATTTTGCAGTGCAACAAAGCCAACACAAGCCGCCCTGGATAGTAACCAAGTGCACGCCCTAGACATCAAAGATGTGAGGGGCCCAAGGAACGGAGTGGGGAACGGCAGCTCGAGGATCGTCGAACGAAGTAGTAATGGAAGAACCGCCGCATCGTGGAGCAGCATAGAAAAAGGATGCCAAAGACTCCCGGCGTAAGGATGAGGAACCTGCAGGTGAAGCAGTAATGCTGGATCCTAAGACACGTTGACATGATGTTGTTGTTGAGGTGCTGGGCCTTGACACCGGGATCGAGCCACATCCCTCCGTGATCAAGCACTTGAGTGCACAGCCGAAAGTGCAAAGTCTTAGAAAAGGAGGTTCCGTATTTGAAGCTAGGATCTTGTGATGGTGAAGCAAAAGGCTCGAAGTATGTCGCGAGATATGTAGCGCTGTAGGCGTACAGAGCAGAGAATCGAAGATGAGTCGAATCAGAGGACCTGTGGCAGAAATCGAGGTTGGAAAAGCCATCCCATGGAGCGGAAGGAACGAAACGTGGGATGGAGAGGAGAAACCGGGCATGGTCTTGAGCCAGGAATGAAGAATGGTGAGGGAATCGTAGTTGGAACCGAGGAACGATCCCTTAAGACGAAGGAAAAGTGAGGCCGGGCATCGCAGAGGCAGAAATGCTGAGCCTGGATCAGTTCGGGTTTGAACCGCAGGTAGGAGACACCTTAGTCGACTGTAGAACTGCTAGCAGGTGAAAGGGTAGTCGCTTACGATCCCCTTTAAGAATCGATGTACCCGTTTCAAAGGGCGGTTAGACGGTGGGGCATGACCCCTGGAAGGGCCCAGGCCAGGCGGAAGGGTCCAATCCGTACCTGGATCCTTGTAGAAGGAAGTGACAAAGGATCGGCGGCCTGCATGGCGAGTCGTGAGGCGAAGGATCGGTTCACAGTTGCTTGTGGGTAAGTGCCCAAATCCTGCTCGACCTCAAAGAGGGGTCGAGGCTCATGTTGATCCCTGGAAATCGTGGCGAAAAGCTCGGTGTCGCTCTTGATGAGTAATTGCCGCATTGGGAAGAACCTTCAATCGTTCCCAAGTTGAAACAGCATCACGAGATGATGATCACGGAGCGGGATGCACGGTCATGGCACGGAGCGGGATCGCACCGAACATAGGTCCTATAAAGGTGGTGCTGGGCCTGCTCGATCCTCAAGGAGGAATCGATGCTCTTGAAGGGCGACGGAACCAATGACTGCATGCATTAACGAAGGCTGAAGTGAGGATCGGTAGACGAATCGAGGCTCATGTGGCTCCACGGGGATCGTTAAGTGGTTCTGGGACAGCACAACCTTGTCGTGGAGTGGTTAGCGAAGAAAAAGAACTGGCGGATTGGTATAGTTAGGTTTATACCATGGAGGCTGCGCAGATACGTGCGCAGAGGGTAGTAGGCTGGAGAAGAATCTGTGAAATCATACCAAAAGATGACGATCCGCAGGAACCGACGCATCGAGGAAAGAAAGCAGACGAAAAGAGGCTGTGCAGACATGTGCTCAGGGGTTAGCAGGTCGGAGAAGAACCTTTGAGTGTGTTTAAATTGAGACCGTATTACAAGATGATGATTAGTAGGAACCGACGCATTGACAGCAAGAAAGCTGGCGGATTGTGTTTGCGAAAAAGGGCCCAGACTGGGTGCATGATCCCAGTCCAAGCCGTTATGGTCGTGACACGAGGCGGAATCGGACCAAACATAGGTCCGACAAAGATGATGCTCGGGATCGAAAGAACACAGCGGAACGTAGTCTGCAAAGGACCCAGATCGTGCAGGGGCTTTTTTATGGAGGCTGCGCAGATACACGCGTAGCAAGGAGGAGAGATATCGTGGATTGTCGTTGATGCATGAACCTTATAAAGAGGCCTGGATGACGGTCTTCGACAGGAACCGATGCACGTACATCAGTTGAAACGTGATCCGCAAAAGGGGTCAGGCTAGGAGTATGGGCCCAGTTCGAGCCTTGGTGTCGGTGATAGAAGGCGGGATCGGACCGAACCATGTCCTACAAGGGCTGGAAGCAACAGGAAACAGTCGTGTAGTGATGCAGGAAGGCTGCGAACCGCAGTCCGTCAGGGCCCGGATCGTTCAAGGGCCTAATACAGGCTTACTGATGTCAAACAGGAACGGAATCGAGACGACGGATTGTGTAGTAGGATCGTGGCTTCTTGTCTGAGTAGGTCAGCAGAGGCTCGATGTGCAAGTGCAACTAACGTCAGGCATGGAGGTCTTATGTGCCCCCCCCCCCCCCCAGGTCTCGAATCCGAGGACCGTAGAAGCTGAGGGGAAAGGCAGAACAAGTCTGCTTGAGGTAGGAGACCGGAATCGATGTTGGAGCTGCAAGATGTAGTCCCATTCAGAGGGAAGTGAAACAGAGGTGGCTGGCACAGAGATGAATCGTAAACACGATCCGGTGGAGTGAGGATCGGGATCAGTCTTGATCTCTCATGAAGGTGTATACTAGGCCACGGTTCGTTGGTGAAGATAGAAGTACCCTCCCACTGAGTGGAAGAATGGGGACCGAATCTCCTTCCCTAGGATCATAAGGCGATTCCCCACCAGTAGTGAGGGTCGGGGTTGAGGATCGACTTTGCATGATCCTCCCTCTAGTAATGGTGTGTCCTCTGACCAGATTGAGGAGAGGGGATCGATCCACCTCTATCCCCACGATCGGTGCATGATCCTTCCTGGGTTGAGAGGATCGGCGAATCCATCGATGACTTGGGAGGGCTCCTGGGACAACCAGCTCGTAGCGATTGCCTAAGACGAAAGATGATGCGCTCCGATCCGGTTATATATGACCGAGCTCCTGCACAGTGAGTTACGAGCATGGCAGTGAAGCCACATTTTCAAGCTAGGGTTAATAGAGCTCCATGGGGGAAAAACTGCTGTAAATAAAAGGTAATGCTATTTTCGTGGCAATAAAATTAACTAAAGATAAGTATTTTAGGATAAGTAAAATCTAATTTTAAACCGTGAAAAAAAATTTCTGTGCTTCTCGGGCATTTTTTGAATTCACAAAAGTGACCTGGTGACCAGGTTTTTTATTTTTATTTCGTACTTTAAAAATCCTTCAGGGAAATTTTTTTCACAATACAGTTTTTTCTATTTTAAAAAGCAAAAAATCAGCAAAGAAACAAAGCACTACGCAAATACAGAGTGGTTTAAGACCCAAACGCTGGATGCTCCACTTAATTTGCTTTGCATTTTGTTCTGAAATGCTCGAGATGTGTAGAACAATAAATCAATAAACCGTCTCAAAGGTGCAATAAAATTGTTTGACTAGAAGGGTTTTGAGTCACCAGCAAGGGACGTGGGAAGCAACAATTTTATTTTTTGCAGCCTTTATCTTTTAAAAATAACGTTTTTATGATTAGGATGAGATTTTATTCACTATTGTGCATGTTCGTAGCGTTTTTACAACACATAGATGGCATCTAATTCAAACAAAATGTTAAAAAAAATATGTGTAGAATTATTCATCTAACTTAATGTATTCTTATATCAAAATAAACTCTTCCCTAAATACGTACGTAATTGAGACACTCAAAATCACAGCAGGAAAACTTATATGCTCGGCCAATATTCATACAGGATTTATGTCAGCGAAAAACTTTAGATACTGCTATACATCGTAGTCCAACTTGCATACGTTTGGCTAATTTTGGAACCATTAGGGGTTTGCTGCGTTATTTAGAAAGGGCCTGACATGTAATTCATCAATGCCAATGCTTCTGAGCTGCAGGCTGTTACTGCCAATCCAACACCAATCCCACTATAACATACGGTAATCCACAACTGCCTTCGTTAGCAGTTCACTTAAATTGGCACTATCACTTTTTATCGCTGTTTAGTATTATTAGCTCTTATTTGCATCAAGTGCTGGAATGCTCAACATCATTTCTTTTAACGAAACCACAAGCCTCGTCAATTACTGGGTGGAAATTGGAATGTTCTCGTGCACCCAGGATCAAGCTGAAAGGTTAACAATATCTCTGTTGCTGGATGGCACCACAGTATTTTCGTACGAATTTCAAACGGTGATAGCGCAACTTGAAATGTAGGTCTGTTTCCTCCCACCTGAAAACCAATGAGATCCTACTCAACCTATGCCACGCCAATACATTATAACGTGTCGTACAGTTATCCCATTTCCTTTTTTTTGGGGGGGGATAGTTTAATTACTTCCACTTTTTTCCTTACATTCAGACCTGTGGTACCCTACTTTTTTATTAAAGTTATCTAATTTTTGTTTAAGTTCATTACCAGCTGCTATAAAAATTGAGACGAGACTTTCAGTTCAATTTTTTTTTAGCCTTTAAGAATTTATCTGCAAAGTTTAAATTTTGCTTCAAATAACGCCAAACTGACAGAAAAATTGTCGTAATGAGCCACAACTTGTTGGTTTGATTCCATCTAGCTGTATTAAAAAAAACTTAAGTATCTACCAAAAATTTCCTTATGTTCTAAAACCTGCTCATCCCTGCATATACTGCGACCAACAATTCTCAACTCATTAGGGCACTACTGTAAAAATAGTTGCGGGTGGCCGGGCATTTTTATTTTGTCAGTTATTGTTGCAGTTATATTTAGTTATCCGTATTCGAGCTGCTCCAATTTGTATTTTTTTTTGGGGGGGGGGGGGGGGGATTCTTTTTAGTTTTTATTAAATAATTTACGAACAGATAGTAAGCTCCAGTTAAATTATTGACCTCTCCACCCATTCAGGTCTGTTTAAGCCTCATCTGTCTTTGAACTCCACACAGTTACGAACTTTAAACTTGGTCATCAACTACGTGTAAGTGACCATGGTTCTCTCGTCATGTAACTTTATATCCACACGCCAGTCCCAATAACTACTAACGAACATCTTTAGGCTGCATTGTGTTTCTTTATATCCGCTCTTAATTCATTTAGAGAAAAGTGTTGCTGGGCTTCAAAGATTTTTTGTTGTTGTAGTAGGAATGGTGAGGAAATATTTTTATTTTACTATTGTGGGATCAGGAAGTAACAATGGCTTTTATTCTGTAGTATTGGCCACAAACAATTGATTTGAAATATTACTGGATGATACCCGTTTTGAGTACCTCAATCTTTACAATAATCTTGGAGGCGGACTAAAAAGAAAACTAAAAGGAAAACCACTTCTTCCCTCCTCGCGCCCGCATTGAAAATGCACTCTCCCACTCTACCTGCATGGAAACAGGAGGCAGGCATGAGTGGTCGATCAATCTGACAAGTCGTCGGGAAGAGTGCCGGAAAAATGTGTCCAGAAACTTAATTCATGACCGGCCCCGTGCATAGCACGGGCTTCCTTTGATTATGTTATAATAGCCGTGTGGCAGGCCAAATACATTGTAAATCACCTATTAACAGCCCTGGCAAAGCTACGGTCCACCCAAAATGCTTTAAGGTCAGAAATCATGAAATTGCCTTGTTACAGCCCACCCCTCGGGGCGAGGGGTTGTAACTACGTTATTTCATGATTTCTGACTTTAAAACACTTTTGATCGGAATTTTTCTGTTAGAAATTGACTAAAAGCTTCATTTATTCAATGTTTCATCGCCTTAAACCGTGTTTTCTGCACCAAAATAAACGCTTCATACAACTAAATTCCTGAACAAATGTGAATAAAGGCATTGCGCTAATGCTAGACCGAACCCAGCTCACGTACATGAATCGATCGCATGAACGCCGAATTTTCCGCGATGGAGTTAGGCATAAACGTCATCCCTGGCCAGAAGTAAGATTCTAATTATGACTTTGTTATGGCCCACCCCCATTTTTTATCGAATTAATTTTAACAGTCCATGGGCGTTTTAATAGGTGATTTAAGATAAATTTATTTCCAAACCGCATTAAACAAAATAGCTCAACA
>JAHWFP010081038.1:0-12510 GCA_023313725.1 Lithobius niger
ATACTGTAATTCCCTTCTATGGAATTCCCACCAGCCGACCAAATGTTACTTTCTTCCTTCTTACTTATAAGACTTTTTTAGGCAGTCAACAGAAGACGAAATGACTGATTTTTTTTACAGAGAATTGAAACTTTTTCACGTTGAGTACCATTTCAGAAAGCAAGAAATTCAACTTTGCAAAAAAAAGCTCTTAGTCATATTATATAACACGTAATTGTAGTAAGTATGAATCCAGCTATAATCTTCACCCAAATCTGCAAAACTGGAAACAAATTTTTGAAAGCTTTCCTTGTGATATCGTGTTACTGGCGCCACATTGTCCGTTATTGAGCATGCTAACTCTGAGCTGCAGTCAGGAAACAGGTGGTGTAGTTTTTAAATCCGTCTACTAACGTACACTACAAATGTGTTTCATTGCTCCGCCCGGAGATTTGTTTGACCCGTGGTTGTTTCCCAGTATTTGCTCGATGCTGCCTGATCGTTCACTACAACAATCAATTTTTCTTTGTGTAAAACTCCCCCTTTCCGTAAATCCTCTCCCTCCGCAAAGCAATATCGTAATTAAATAGTGGCTATAACATAAGCACTGCCCCACCAACGCGCATTCCCCGTTCAGGCCCCTCCCCACTCCCAGTAGCGTGCGAAAAATAACTGTCGTTCGTACATGACGTCATTTAAGACATGCCTTTGCGATGACCGCGCAGAGCAAATTGTTAGTCGAGGCAAGAATGTGCCAATATTAACTCCTTTTCAGGGCAACAACGTCCCAGTTTCAACTTCATGCCAAAGAATTGACACACTCGCACGTTTTCATTGTTCCCCTTCCGGGGGTCGTTGCGGTTGCTTTATTTCTGCTATGAGACTTTGGTTTATAATGTAAGAAGATCGTGTCTTTTTAACATTTGACGGATTAACCAGAACTTCTTCGTTGGGATTTCCTCGACTGATGTAGCAACGAAGTGGGGAGTCTGTACAACCCGAGGTTTCCAGATGACTCCAGCTCAATATCAACGTGTATTCTGTTTTTCCCTTGATAAAGATCTGGAGTCAGCTCGAAACGTTGGATGGT
This sequence comes from Lithobius niger, assembly GCA_023313725.1. Taxonomy (NCBI): domain Eukaryota; kingdom Metazoa; phylum Arthropoda; class Chilopoda; order Lithobiomorpha; family Lithobiidae; genus Lithobius; species Lithobius niger. The sequence continues at coordinate 1,070 of JAHWFP010081038.1, forward strand.
GTTGACTTTGTATGCTTTTGTCTTTTCGTTTTTAACATACAAGTAATGCAAGTCCAAATAGAAAGAACACAGATTATATATTACACAGGATGGTTAGTACTTAAGAATGACTGATATAACCACATCATGCATTCCACACGTAAAAACAAGGTACTTTATAATTATTTCGAACTTAATTGTCTTTAGTTTCAAAGGTTAAAAAGTTAAATTAAAAAACAAATCAGAGCGTAACACTACAGGAAATTTTACGAGGGAAATACTATAACCTGTTGAATGAGTGCTATTATATATATATTTTTTTTTTCTGATTTTAAAGCTCTTTTTTAACCTACTAGCTGTACCCACGGCGTAACATACGCTTGTCTAGCCGGTTCCCGCATACCTGAGTGAAATACTGTAGTTGACAGTATGGAATGAAAAGGGTGGCGACTGCCCCCTGCTTCCTCCTCAGCTACCATGCGGCCTACCCAGTTGTATGGTCTAATTTTCCCCCATGCCCCCCCCCCCGTACCTTCTTACTCGTCCCGCACCGCCTCCCCCGTCCCCAACCTAGATTCCCCTATTGAGTGGTCTGAATATCCCCACCCCTGCTCCCCCTCCATTTTAACCCATGGTGATGTGTTTTGTTATGGAAGTAAATGTCTTTTTTCAATAGAAGACGCTCAATTGCCCGTTTCTCCGTTCTGATACCAAGCCCAACAAACCCAACAACGGTTGTGCATGCAGTGATTGTTACTCAACGAACTTTGAAACTCTTCCAAGTCGGCTCTTAAGAGCTAGCTTTATTAATGCAATATGTCGATTGTTACAGGCCACATCTGTTTGTTTGACATTGTCGGTCGCTCGCCCTCTTTCATTATACACCCTCTTTCATTGTAGTGCATAATAATGATGAATTTGCTTACCCAACCTAAGTGTATTATATATATAGATTGTTAGCTTGCTAATATACATATGATCCGACCTAGGATTATTAGAGTGTTTGGGAAGAAGCAACACACAGTCCTGCTCCTCTGCAGTACAATGTACATTTTCCATGACAGGCTCTTGGTGGAGCTGCAGTGCTCATTAAAAACAACGACATATGAAGGCGATGTAGCGTGTCGGCGAGTATTGATACTGAAATTCTCACTAGAGGGTCTTTCAATGAAGTCTGCATAACTGCCTCTCATTTGGTTCAAACTTTGGCGAGCTAAACGAGTTAAACGTGGACAAAAGGTTTGTTTCAGTGTTGCATCATTCATTTCTCTGTTTTCCTTTTCTGTAATCAGCGTCAACAACGTTATAACTAGCTATAGATATAGACAATAATATCAAAGTTGGTAGGGAGCCATTTGAAGAATTGAACCGTCGTGTTCTTGAGGGCGCTACGTTTTATGTCATTGATACATCCATTGTCGAGAATGATGCATTTTCCCACATACAATAATAGTCCTAGATGCAATCAACCTCCACCAAAACTGGTTATTAGGGTAAAGTTTTCGGCTGGGTCACAGTGTAACCGGGTGTGAGCACTTGAGCTGGAATTTCGGGTCAGATCAGGGAACTTGAAATGGTCGTGCAGCCCAGTGACAGTAACGAAAGTCGCAGACTATAGTTTGTTCCACATTATGTTTTCAGAAAACTGACTAATGGCGACTCGTTTCCTTGCACTAAGAGTGCAAAAACATGTGAATATCACACTTGTAGACTCAACATAGTTACTGTTAGAGTTTACGAATGGGATGTTTACGCATTTTTTGCACTCGTAGTGGAAGAAAACGTGGCGTCAAACAGTCAGTTTTCTGAAAACATATGTGGAACAAAGTATAGCACAGTTTTATCACAAGTAGTGAAATGGATTACAAAATACACTGCTTCTAAATGAAGCTAAAATTCTTGTTCAATAAATTCTGCAGGAACAAATTCTGTGGAACAAAGTATAGCACAGTTTTATCACAAGTAGTGAAATGGATTACAAAATACACTGCTTCTAAATGAAACTGAAATTCTTGTTCAATAAATTCTGCAATAACAAACCAACTGCTCTGCTTAACTTGAATCATCAATTCTCACTGATAGCGTTGTAACTAGCTTATATGGGTAGTTTATTGTAAATTTTAACAAAAGAGGGCCCCAATTGGTTTCATTACGTCAGGCAGGTCATTTGTAGGGTCATTAGATCAGTCTACGTTGACGTGTCAGGGTCAACTTATGTTTGGATAAATAGTGACACAGTCCACCACAAACGATATTGGTCAGGGTGAGTTGAGCTCGGCAAAAGACCTACAGAGCTAATGACCATGGACACTGGTTACCTTCAAAGAAAAACGTATACATTTTCATACAAGAAGACCCATAAGCTCCATTTTTATGGAATAAATTACTTTCGATGTAGGTCTTGTGTGGAATTACGATGTCACACATTGTGCGTATAAAGCTCAGTTAACATTTTTAGCTGAAAGAAAGCACTCGTGGTTTCATATTGACAGGGGCCATTCACTAATCGGATAGCATCCAAGCCCTTCTTGTGTAAATTGGTACATACCTTTATTAGTAAAGGCGGCAGCCTTTACTGTAAGGTTTGACCTCGGTCTCCCATGTTAAAGCCGAAATTTGGAAGCTTAGTTTCTCAGCCGTCGTTCTACATTTTCTACTAAAATTTAGTATAAAAGCCTTGTGGGACTTGGGCAACACGTGTACCAACTTTTATTAATTTCCGATTCGTCACATTGCAGATCTGGACTTCAGCTGGAATCGTGAGTTAAATTTGTTGTATTATGTGGTGGTGGTGATGGACTTTGGACACGTATCATACAATGGTCTCTACAGACTAAACCATTTGTCCTAGAAAGCTGACTCTTAGCTCATTTGAAAGATCTATTTCCAGAGATGTGCCCTTTATAGAAATAGGAATTTCAATTGGTCGCTCCGTTCCGGAGTTACGGAGCCCTGAACGATCCATTTTATTGTTGTACATTGATTTAAACATATTGTTTCTACGCAACAATGGCAATTAGCAAACGCCAGACGGAAAGCGTAAGCAAATGCTAACAATGCTAGTGAGCCAACAATTTACCAGAGCGTGAAGCGAAAGCATTATCCTTATTACGAATCGATTTATGTAATGATTTAACGTCATTCTCCGATGTTAAAGCTAAAGTGTACGTTGGCCATTTGGCTTGCCGTTTTGACTTACAAATACGGACAAAACCGCTGTTAGATACCTGTGGACAAACCAACTTCCAAAAGAAAGACTTACACTGAATGAGCGAGCGAAATTCAGTGCCTTTGCAACAAATGGAGACCACCAGCTTGGTATGTCAAAGTATCACGAATTAGAAAACAAAAACGAGCTCGTTTGATGTTTAAGGCAAGGTTTAACTGATTCGAAGTCAAAACAGCAAAGGAGCACAAATAAACTTTCCTGTAAGGTTTCACATACCGCAGTGTTCCTGTACTGTTTAGTCCACGTGAAACCTTACTGCTGTATTCAACCATTAGACACGTAAATAAAATCAAAACCATATCCCAACTTTCAAAATTGTTGTAAGAATAATACAGTGTATAATATAAGCTACAAACTCGGCCAATATCGGGGATAAATTTTCCATCATCATTCTAGTCCGGTTGTCTCCTTTCCGTTCATCCTATTGATAAATATACACCAGTTTTTAAGATTTCATATTCAAGACGTCAGGGCTGGTATTTCATTTTTATTTTCAACGATATTTCCAGGATTTCAAGGAGTCGCACGAACCCTGAATTGGTTAATCTATAGGTCTGTACTAAGCACACTAAAAGTGTGGTTTTTACGATTTTTCAGTGATGTCCTTTTAATTAGCCAAGTAGAATGAACCAATCAGACATATCGTGTTCTAAAGTAAAAACTGTAAAAAACATGTGAATGCAGCAGTAAGGTTTCACGTGGACTAAACAGTACAGGAACACTGCGGTATGTGAAACCTTACAAGAAAGTTTATTTGTGTTCCTTTGCTGTTTTGATTTCGGATCAGTTAAACCTTGCCTTAAACATCAAACGAGCTCGTTTTTGTTTTCTAATATATATATATAGAAAGAGGGTATATAACTGTTTAGACAAGATTAGTATTCCATGGTGTCTTCCTACATCTGAATTCAGTGGTGGACAAAATCACTGAATTCTATTCTTGTCTGAAATGGATATCCGCTTAGACAAGAAGGGCTAGGAGAAACTTATTATGAAAATAAGGATCGGCTTACCGACAACATTGAGATTGATGAGTAAGCTCATCTTAGGTTCAGTGCTGACTTGGCATTCGTAAATGCCGGCATCTCGCAGCTGTGTGTAGCGGATCTGTAACGTCCAGTCGTCCGTATTTGCCAGGTGGTAGGCCTGGAAACGCTGGTCACTGATGTACGTGTACCGACTTACAGTCAAGATGTGCAGATCACGATGCCGAACCCAAGACACCTACAAAGGAAAGAGAAAATAAAATCATATTAGCTTTCACACTGTCACGAATTTGTTTATCTTGGCATAGCAAATCAAAAACATTGATTCTAAGGCCGGGTTTACGCAGCCACTCGCTTTTGCATTCTCGCAGCTAGAAGCTAGCAGTCATCTGAAATTCCAACATGGCGGCGGTTTTTTTGTCTGCCACCTAGCAACGAAAACAGCAAATAACGTGAGTTCAGAAGCGTTTGGGAAAATTGTGTCGTCATGAGGAATTCTTTATATTATTGGCACGGATTATAAGACTGCAAGTATTTACTCAAACGATGACGAATTTAGCTAATCCATTTAGCATTGTTACCATGGCAATGTCACCTTTGCCATCGCGATTGAGTTCTAGCTGCGAGAATGCAAAGGCGAGTTGCTGCATAAACGCGCCCTAACAGTTTCTGCATGAAATTTGTGATAACTTTTTTCAAGTGGGCCTTAACTATAAAAATCGTCGATGTCATTGGAACACAATGAGGTATTGTTTCAAAACCATTAACCATTGACATTCCATTGAAGTCGAATTAACTCTCTTAACCAATAAAATAATGTATCACAAATTCTCAGGAACTTTTAAAGAAACACATAGGTGAGTCAGTGATCGACGGATGGAAGTTGTACAGAGGGCTATGTTGAACCTAAATTTTCCCATACAAATATATTTTTTTCTGAACGATAAAAACGAGCTTACCACCCCGACTCAGTTTTAACACTGAAACACAATTATCAGAATCTACAGTGAATCTTTTCCTTCACTGCCCTTAATAAAATTATTCTGATGAACCCACATTTAATATATATATTAAATATATATATAACAATATATTGTATATACATGTATAACAATATGTATATAATGTATATATTGTATTAAAATTCACAACACAGCCTTTTCGCAGTGTTTTTTTGTTTCAAGTATATCTTTCTTTGCGAAATTCCTTACATCAGCGACTGGGATGTTCGAATTGATATACAGAATTGGACATTGAATTTTGAACATTTCAGCTGTTAATACTGAATTCTGCGTACGGATTAATTGTTCCTGGTCGATAACAATGTTTGTGCAAACATCTTTCCATTGTTGAAATAAAACAACGTTGCATTGTTGGAGCATTGTTCTAAGCTCTAGATAGCGCGAATAAGACAAGTTTTTCACGTAACAATGGAGTTTTCGTCCAGGAAAAATCACTGAATCAATGCTTGTGTGGTAAAGACATTTTCAAAATTTATTGTCCAACACTGAGCATTGTGTATGTCCCGTACAATTGTTGATACACGATTGACCAACTGCAGGCGGGTGCTAACTCACTTAGCTAACGTTACAGTCAAATACGACGTTTCGGGATTTATCATCCCGTTGTCAAGCAAAAAAATATTTTATAGCATAAGCTACAAGTGACAAGATACACTTAAATGGTTTCCCATTTTAAAGAAAAGCAAGCCAGAGCAGTAAAAGGTAAAAAGTTAAAAAAGATTTTAAAAAATGAAGCCCAGTCAGCGCAAAAGCTGAATCTGGGACGACCTCTCCCTAACTAAGCAGGGAAGAAATGATTCGTGGAGTGGAGTGGGGTGGCTATTTATGTGGGATGGCCCTGGTGGGAAAAATTTGCGATTCCAAATTTGTGACCGATTGTTACATATTCCGAATACCAACTCGCTTGTTCAACACCAGATAAAGACAGGGCACATCCCAGATCTTCAAAATACGCAAGTCATTTTTCAAGAAAATAATTTTCATGCACGTCTTAACTTAGAAACACTTTGCATCCTAACACAACGACCACCAGTCCACAATTATTTGATGCCTAATAACATAGTTTTTTGAATATGTACCAATCCTTCACAAATTTGGGATCGGAAATTTTGCCCACCAGGGCCATCCCACATAAATAGCCACCCCTCCGCTCCACGAATCACTTTTTCCCTGCTTCGTTAGGGAGAGGTCGTTCCAGCTTCAGCTTTTGTTTTGACTGCGGCTTCACTTTTTCACTTTTTTTTTAACTTTTTACCTTTTACTGCTCTAGCTTACTTTTCTTTAAAATTGGAAACCATTTAAGTGTATCTTGTGACTTGTAGCTTATGCTATAAAATATTTTTTTGCTTGACAACGGGATGATAAATCCCGAAACGTTGCATTTTGCTGTATACATGTGCACTTACTGGCTTTTTAAAACGTTAACTATTTTTAGAACTTTCGTTCTTTCAATTCCTCACTTAGCTCTCACTGTTACAAGATAGAAGTAACGTAATTTGGCCGCGCGTGGCCCGTGGTAAAACATATCTTTGTTTGCCATCCCCCCCCCCCCCTTAAAAAAAGAAAATGACTGAATTCAGATGGAATTGAAAGGGGGATGCAGAAATGTACACTTGCAGATCAAAATAGCTATTTACCAATGTATTACCCCTTCATAACAACATGTATACATTTAAGAGATACAGCTTAAGAGAATGAGAATGTCCATTTAATACAATAAAACTAAAAAAAAATCACGTGTACGAAAAAAGACGTATTTTTGGATTTTGGACGTCATCCATTTCGCATGCTAACCCCAAACGATGTTAAGAATTCGTAATTATTAGACTGTTTTTCTACTCAAAAGAAGACATTATAAAGTAGTCAGGCTGGGTGAAGACCCACGTTGCCCACCCAACCAATATAGTGATGCCACAATGGGGAGGTGGTGGGGGGCTTCGGCTTAGGGAGGCTATCTCACTTAACTTTCATTTTTCTTCTTACATAACTATCGTTTTCAAAACACGTTACTATAGTCTGTTCCAAGGGCGAGTGGAACGATAGTATTAGAAAAGGTTGGTCAATAGCTGGCGCAGACGTTGAGACCAACGAAGAACAATTGACACGGTTCACGCTATTATCAGCTTCCGGGGTCGTGCATAGAAGCCGTACTTACTCGTTACCATGGCTACCATTTTGAGCTAGCGCTGGCCGTCCGGCGTCTAGTGCTCATTTTCAGTTATATTGTCGATTGAATTCGGTAGCTTAATACACACGAACACACTTTTTACGTTCGGAGCGATCCGACTTACGTTTTATAATATTAGTATTCATTACTTTGTTAATCCCGAGTTGCGTCGATTCATTAGATCGAAAACGGTGGCCATGTTGGATCCACAGATCGCAGAAATACGTGACGTCAGAGGGGCGCCTACGCATAGAGTGTGACGTCACACGAGCTTTTTCCCGTAATATGCAAAAAGTGTGGTCTGTTCCACATAATGTTTCAGAAAACTAACTGTATGACGCCACGTTTTCTTCCACTACGAATGCAAAAACATGTAAATATCCCACTCGTAGACTCTAAGTGTAACTGTGTAGAATCTGCAATTATGATAACCACATGTTTTTTGCACTCGCAGTGCAAGGAAACGTTTCTGCAAACATAATGTGAAACAGACTATATCAGGAAAACATTAAAAGCATTAAAATCTTTAATTCTATACTGTTCAAAAAGCATTACGTCTTTTAAAGAACACACACGGCAGTCACATTTTCATTCCTGAATTATTAAGAAAGTGACTCGAACGAAATCCGAAATTACCACGGTAATCTTTTCCTTCGCTGCGTGATTAACAAAGTGACTCGAACAAAATACGAAATACGAAGGTAATCGTTTCCCTCGCGCGTGTATAGTCTTTAAAATAACCACTTTGCTTAGGTAGGTTTTCAATCCGGAATTTTTGTGGATGCAGCAGAGAGGCGGCTTTTCCTCAAGTCAGGGAAAACGAGTTTGGTTGCCAGCCTTCGATGCTCTCGACAATAATTATTCTTCTCTTTCCGTGAAACGGTTAAAACTCGAGAAAGAAACTAAACCTGGCTTCATTACCATGCTTTTCTGCGCTATTATCTGTGTGTTCGGTTTGCAACGTGAACTGGCTTCTCCATTACCCATGATGACTTTCTTTGTATTCGGGGGACGAGTGCAATTATCAAACGACGAGTCTCGAATGGCGAATGGCACGAGTGCTGCAGGTTCAAAACAAAAAGTTAAGTTGGAAGAAAATAATCATTTAAAGTGGAACAAACTGCAGATTCGAAAAGGATTCGGCAAGGCCTTTCATTCCAGGGCATAGCTGGTTATTGTCTTACAAACCATTAGTGGAAAATTACATGGAAATAAGCTCGATATTTAGATTCAGCCAATTGCCTAGGAAAAAAATTCGTCAGAGACCGTTTTCAGGTTGGATGGTTTCAGGCTTGGTACTAGTCTCAAAAGAAAATAGCTTGCCTGTTTGTGCTTTTAAGAGCGCCGGACTGGCTCTACTCAAAAGTGACCCCTGGCCCTAACTTCCTGAAAGGCCTCTAGACCTTTCAGGAAGTTAGGGTCAGGGGTCACTTTTGAAAACTATTACGTGAGTGAAGATCAGAAAAGATCAGAGGGCATTAGGAGTTTCCTACTCCCCGAACTTTCCAGTCCGCTTCGGTCTTGTGACTCTTTCAATGTGAGAAAGATTGAACAGCTTCTTAGACTGACGGGGACGCGAAACTGAAATGTTGTCAGCCCCACGGCACGTAGCTAGTGACCAGAAATCGACAATAATTATTCTTCTCTTTCCGTGAAACGGTTAAAACTCGAGAAAGAAACTAAACCTGGCTTCATTACCATGCTTTTCTGCGCTATTATCTGTGTGTTCGGTTTGTGTATGAACTGTCCTTATCAAACAGTTCTTGTTCTAAAGCTCTGCCGTCTACGCCGACTGTGTGCTGAATTTTATTCTACATCAGGCTTAATTCAAAAAATGGATTTAGGTCATTTTAGGAAAAGGGCTTATGACTTTAGGGGCTTAAGTCATTCATGAGTTTTAAATGATGCATTGACGACAAACAGGCAAACGCCGCAAGGGTATAACAACCAATTTTCAATTTTCAGTCATAATCCCTTTTTGACCTTGTTCACTATAACAAAAAATGATGGCGGACGTAATGTAACAGGATGCAACCAGCCACTGGCTAAAATAAAAAAAAAAAAAAGTAAAAAACGTACACAAACGTCAAAGCCCCGACCAGATCAGCTAATCATGGGCCCGCCTTATTGGGAATGATGTCACTTCTTTTACAGCACATTAACAGGCATTTTTAAAAACAGAGAACGCTGTGAAGTTACGCTGTAATAACGATCAAATTATGAGTACTGTGAAATGACAGTTTAGCTAGTTCTTCGTTGTTAAATATGTGTCTTGGAATCTGCGTATAAGCTACGTGGCTGTTTCATTGTTGAATCAGTTTGGCCTAAAGAACAGTAAGCTTGATTTATACAACGTCGATGTTGGCATTGTTTATTCTTTCCACGTGAAGATCGAACTGTAAATTCATTATAAAATCTTTTTCCTTCGTTTCATCATGAAATCGGGTTAATTGCACAGCGAATCTACTTTTCTTCCGCAAGACATCGTGGTGGCAGCGGAAATAAACGCCGTTACGACTCGTTAGGATAGTTGAATGGACTCTAGGGGACTTTTCTATAGTTTGCTCCACGTTATGTTTTCAGAAACCCTGACTGGATGACGACTCGTTTCCTTGCTCTAAGAGTGCAAAAACATGTGGATATCACACTTGTAGATTCTACAAAGTTACTGTTAGAGTTTACAAATGGGATGTTGAAGGCTTTTTGGCACTCAGAATGGAAGAAAACGTGGCATCATACAATCGGTTTTCTGAAAACATAATGTGGAACAAAGTATAGGAGGGAAAGTTGGGAAGACCTACTGGTCATCGGTACGGTTTGCGGAATCGATAAAGGCCACGCCATGACAACACACAAAAAAAACCCTGGGTTCCTTTCAATTTTACGACATGTTATTTCTGATCCCGACAAATAAAAATATTTAAATACGTATGCAAACTATTTCCTTTGCCCTTTGGAATCCAATACCAAGACTGCCTGAAGGGGATTTGAACTCTTGATCTTTGAGACCAAAGGCCAAGGTCTAAGCCATACTAACATGGGAAAAAGGATGGCCGTATGCAGCATTTAACACGCATACATATGCACTATACATAGAAGCAAACACTCTCCAATCGCCACGAATGGCTGGGGTTCAATTCTCACTCAGGCTGTCTGACATTTAAGTCCTAAAGGCAACGGATTTGCATCTGTATTTGTTTACCACTAATTCAGCCCGATTTGGGTTTTCGTCCTATTTATTCCTCTTTTTCACGTTTTGTTTTCTGTTCCTTTCTGTTCATCTGGTGTAAGCGCCCGCCCCTCCAGTGGCGATTGGAAAATGCGGCTGATAAATGCTACATATGGCCACATCAGTATGGCTTAGCGGTAGGTATTCAGCCTTTGAGCTTTCCACTAAGGGTGCTTGACATTTCAGCCCAAAAAGCAACGGAACTAGGTTTGTATCAGTGTTTATTTATAGCTAATAGAGAAGATTTGGCTTTCCTACTTGTTTAAACGACAGATGCATGGACGAATAAATATACGCAACTGTCTTTAAATAATATAAAAGAGAGTTTGCAATAAGCCATTAGCGAAGCCACTTTTTTTCACTTATGTTTCATTCAAGTGACATAACCTGGATTCGAACTGGCTAAACAGTCAATAGTTACCATACCGCCTGTAATGATATGGACACTCATCAACGAACGAGTGAGTATCGATAAAGATGGTTCGTCATTCGAATCCGGGTCCCGACAAAACGTAAGTGCATAAAGGCTGCACTACATCATTTTTCTAGCGTGACATTTTGTGATGATGTATTTCTCATTTATCTTTAGATAAAGGAACCGCATAACATTGAATAAGTCACTTCTATCACTGAGAAGAGCAATGAGTCAACTCTAACAATGAGAAGAGCAATGAGTCAACTCTGTCACTGAGAGGAGCAATGAGTAAACTCTATCACTGAGAAGAGTAATGAGTCAATTCTATCACTGAGAATACCAATGAGTCAACTCTATCATTGAGAAGAGCAATGAGTCAACTCTACCACTGAGAAGAGCAATGAGTCAACTCTA
>JAHWFP010081038.1:12520-39655 GCA_023313725.1 Lithobius niger
AGCAATGAGTCAACTCTACCACTGAGAAGAGCAATGAGTCAACTCTATCACTGAGAAGACCAATGAGTCAACTCTGTCACTGAAAGGAGCAATGAGTCAACTCTATCACTGAGAAGAGTAATGAGTCAACTCTATCACTGAGAATAGCAATGAGTCAACTCTATCACTGAGAATAGCAATGAGTCAACTATCACTGAGGAGAGCAATGAGTCAACTCTACCACTGAGAAGAGCAATGAGTCAACTCTATCTATGAGAAGAGCATTGAGTCAACTCGATCAATGAGAAGAGCAATGAGTCAATTCTATCACTGAGAAGAGCAATGAGTCAACTCTATCATGGAGAGAGCAATCAACAAGGAAAGTAACTATAAAAGTCAACATGTAAAGTAAACTGAGACTATTTTTACAGTACCGACACAAGATTACGATAGTAAATATTGATTTTTCACCAACACTTGAAGAATTAATTAAATGAAAGTTTTGTAAAGTAGCAGGAAGTAGCGAGTGAAACGGGTTCACTTTTTTCAATGCATACACCCGCCGAATAGTTGAAAACACACTTTTATGTAGTACTGAATACCCATCCAGAACATCTTCAGAAGGCAAACACACAATTACATAAAACAGTAAAAACAAGCTTCAGATGAATTTAGTCTTTTGCCAGTCAGTAGCAGTTATGGGGGCCGCCATCTTGGAGAGCGATGTCACAATTATGAGGGCGTTGAAGTTTTAACAGGGGCAATTTTGGTCCTGGAGATGTGAAGGGGCGGGAGGAAGTGATTGTTGAATGACGGGGAGCTAATTTGTCCAGTTGTAGTGATCAAGTGTTGTATTGGATCGTGATGAAAGCTTTACTCTTGATGACTTCGTGCTTTGCAAGTTGGTATATTGTACCAGCGTGGTTCTCATGGTGGAGGATGTGAAATTGTGGACAGCCCAATATAAACCCAATAGCCTAACGCAAACAAAATAACACCTTGTCTACCATATTTTCAAATGTCCCAGATGTTCCGCCATCAGAACCACATTCCAACAAGGTATCAGCTTGAAAATTACGAAATCATAAAAAGCAAAGCTTTCATCATTATCCAATATTACAATGACCATACAACTGGCAAAAATGGCTTCCCATCATTCAGCAGTGTCTTCTTCCCATAACCCCCCCCCCCCCCACGACATTCCAGTACCAAAATTGCACATTCAAACTTCGACATCATCTTTGTGCATCACTCTCCAATATGGCCGCCATAACAATCGCCTCCGACTAACAAAAGACTCCCGGCTGAAGCTTGTTTTTATTGTTTTTTTTTTAAATATTTTATTTAAATACTTGTCGGTTTGCCTTCTAGTGCAAAATTTAGTCGAACCTAAAAGTGTATTTCAACTAATCCTCGAGTGTATGCATTGAGCAAAGTGAACTTGTGACATTTGCACATTGGTTTTGGAGCACGTTCAATGCTTTCGGAACTATGGATAAGGATTAAAGAATAACCAAAACGAAGGTAGTAACTGGCATCAAATATACAAGTTACTTTTGACTACTTACTAGTCTTGGTAGTACAAAAGGTTGGCTTTTTTTGTGTTCTGTATTTATTGTTATACATATCTAAGAGTTCGGCGACTCAATTGTCAAATGCTGGACTGTATGATAAGTAATGTGTTTTTGACTATCACGTTCAACATGGCGTAGAAGAGTTAGGTCGGTGAATGCCTGACTAGAAATCTCCGAATAAAAGGCTTTATTTCAGCTGCATGATAGATTGGCACAGCTTCCATTAATCTTTAAGCACAACTTTCGGGCAAACAATTGTTTATCTTTAAGACATGGCAGAAGCAAAGGATTCATTGGAAGTCGGAGGTGGCAACAACCAACAACAACAAGAAACATAAAAAAAAGGCAGAGAGAAATAAATAAAAAGAAATAAAAACTACAAAAAGAAATAGTTGGTGGAAACGTGCTTGCGTTCACGACGATTCGTCAATCGGATTCTATTAAAAACGGAAGTGGCATCGGCCTCGTGTTGACAACAGCTAGAGAAAGCGTTAATGAAAAGGGAGGAAGTTTATTTAGCTCGTTTTTGACACGCGACACAACATGAGGGCAGATAAATTTTATTGCAGCCGACAATGCCACCCCCTTTACTGCTGTTGCACCGCCATCATTGCAGAAAAAGCAAAAAAAGAAGGAAAAGGAAGATCCGTCGTTCAACTCCGACGGTTGTCGTGTGGTACGTTTGAAGGGGGGATGGGGATGGGTGGATGCGGGGATAAGGTGGGGGGGACTCCATTTGTCAGCCGCAGCCGCAGAATGAGTGTCAGTCTCCCCGCAGGAGAGGGAGGAATGGAGAGAGGGAGGGGAAGGCTCGTTTGCATAATTTCATTCTGTTGGTTTATCAGGACAATCCATCATGAAGACAAATCGTTGGAGTGATAAAGTCTGATGTGACAGCCGAGCCAGCTAGACTAAACAGCTAGACGACAAACTCGGCCCTTTTGTGGTCACCTCCACTTTAAGGGAAGGCATGTAGTAGTCTTGTGTTCGACTTCTTACTAATAAGTTGTTGCTAACCACGTTACCAAGGACTACCATCACCATTAAAGGGCCACTGTGGATTTTTCAGCAATAATGTAATATTGGTTACACTCTTGTAAGGTGTTAGGTTTCAAAGCGCATGTGGTTTGTGGAATCCTTCGCAACAATCTTTTATTGGTGAAATTGAAATAACGCAGCGTAACTTAATACGGCATCTTGGTTTTAAGGATCGTTTAAGTCGTAATGATTACACTTAGGAAGAACTGTGTGCCAAATTCGAAATTCCTACTCTGTAACAATTTCGACCCTGACTTGGTATGATTTTTCTGTGCATCCTTTTACATGGAACTATCATTTCCCCCGGGATTACTAAAACCAATCTTAATCCTCATCAAGCCTGTCGCCACCAGAAGCCATCTAATCTTTGGTAATCCATAAGTTAGTCCTAGTTGTATGAGCGCCCATGGGATTATTCTCCACTTATTACAAAACAATTTTGCACTTTTTTTTTTAAATTGGAAAAATTAGTATAAATAAAGCATTGAATTCTGAAGATTACAGTTACTTCGGCCAAGCGATTGTAGATGTCACCATCTCGATGGTATTCGGAGAGACAATGCGAGTCATTTGGCTCATGATTCTGTCCTCCTGTCCGGGGTTTTTCAAAATTTGCAGGAGGTACAGATTTACGATAAGATCCAGATTTGAGATTTGGTTAACATCTCTGTAAAGTGTGGCGCAGTGTCAACCCGGGTCACTCACTGCACTGCCTGTGACTGACGTTTGCACTAATAACATAAAGTGTGCGCGGCCTATTTTGAGTTCGCCGCAGAACGAACACAGATAATCGATTGTACGTTTTTGGCAGCAGAGTGCCTTGTTGATATCCAAGATGGTTACAAAAAATGGTGGCCGTCGATTAAAGCCGCCCCCTCCAGGAAGACGTAGCCGCTCGTAAAATACTTCCAGGGCTCAAGATACGCCACGCACACAATAGCTCTCGTTGCGCTGAACCTGAACCCCTTAACCCGCCAGCCCCACCCCCTGAGAAAAAAACTTAATTCATATTACATTTTCGTGGCCACTCCATTTTATTTGATTTCTGCTATATGTGTCGCATCTGCTTGATTTTTACGCTCTCTAATTTTGCCCAGTTCATATTAACTAATCCAATAATACCTAATCTGAATTACTCAATCAAATATTGCTACAAAATTTCATTTAAACTGGTTCACGTGCTTGGCCGTAACTGAGGAACAAATGGACGGGCAGACAGACAAAATGTGAATTTGTCGAGTAAAAACAGTTGCCCCAGCTATTGAAAGATGGCTTAAGACTGTACGTTTGTGGGGAAACAAAATAAAGGAGTTGCAACTGAGATTTACAAAAAAAAAATTATTCTTAAGATTTATTACTACCATTTTAGTTTTACTGATTTAAATGCTGGTATGTTACTTAGATAATTTTGCTGGCGTAATTGCTAGTATGGAAAAAATTATTATAGACTCAGTTTACGGAAAAGCTGTTTAGCTATTCCTTTCAATATTATCGGCCTGTTTCCCGGTCGAGGACTAAATCAGCTTTGGACTAGGCTAGGTGAGAACTACATAGTCTGCAGACTTCGTAAAATAGTCCACAGCTCCGAAATGCGTTTCCCGGTTGAAGACTAGTTGAGGACTAGCTAGGTCTTACCTAAGTCGTTAGGTGTTACCTAAGAGGGTACCAAACGATACGTGCAAGCTGCACACCACCTCAAGATCAGTAAGGCATCCACAGATCGATCGCAAGTGGTGTGCAACTAATTTTACTCCATTCGAGTGCACCGTACTGAAACAGCTCACTGGGCACATCCAGTAATAGAGAGTAAGCAAAAGGACTTGGCGACAAAAACAGAATTACGAGGCGTGCTACGCCATTGAGCTCAACTTCACGAAGAGAAAGATGTCACGAAGCTCTGTCGGAAGGAGCTACGTTGTGTGGATGCACAGTACCGTCGTAACCATCCCCCCCCCCCCCAATCATACACCTGGTTAAACCTTCCTAACTGTCGAGATGCCAAAAGCTTCAATGCCCACCTCCCCTTTCATCACCTGTTGCCTCGAATCCAGAGATACTCAGATCAAAATTGCATACTCTTGGCCATAATACACACGACACTACTTCACTGCATGCAGGCTGTGCATCCCCCCCCCCCCGCAACCCTCTCCGCTCTATCTGGGAATCTACACTCAATACTAGTGTTAATGCGTAACGTTACTCAAAGCCTACCACGCGATATCCACATCGAAGATTGTTGTACCAGTACTACCAAGAGTGGAGGAGCTGCGTGCGGGGGAAGGGGGAGTCCCCGCAGTGGTACCAGCAGGAAATCCTGCTGGCCAGTGGCGTACACAGGAGGGGAGAAGGGGCGGCATTGCTGCTTTCCTTTTCGGAAAAAAAATGCCCTATGTTGGCCTTCTGAACCGATAAACGTCAGTGAAAAGGCCTAGAGGCCTAAAAAGAACAAAAAGACGGCCTGCAGGAAAGCGGCAGAAAAGGGTATAAAATAAAGACTGACGACCAAAAAAAGCCCCCAGAAAAAAACCTTAGCGTGTCCTTTTACAAAAGTTGCCCCTGGCCTCTCGGTGGGATGTGCACGCTACTGCTGCTGGCAGTGTTGGGTAGTGTTGTAAAAGGTAAAATAAACGTCCCACCTGACTGGTGAAGCTCCACAATGACATGAAAAGCACGAGAATTTTTATATTTCGGCCAAAATCTAAGGCCCCATTTATAATATGGATTTCGACGCGTACGCGTGACGCTCGGCGCGTGAAGCACGAGTTTTTCCCCATGGTCAACGCTTAAGCGCGAGCATTTATAAATGAAGAGCAGGTGGGCCAACGCGCGCGTTTTGCTATTTTCAAGCGTCACGCGAATATCTACTGGACTTTGATCGGTGAGCGCCAAGCGACGCTCGCACGCTTAGTTGTTGCATGCTGGGATAGGAAAATGGCGGCATCAACGGATTCTATCGGCGCCACAAGAAAGGAAAACGTGGTGTGCTAAAAGATTGAATGCTCAAAATAAACGGTCAAATATCTTAATTACAGTGACCTTGAGCCGAATGGCATCGAATCTTGCCGTTGTAGAAGGGGGAAGTTGTGAAACAGCATAGTTGGATCGGAGTAGCGGTCAGCATTAGCAAGCTCACGCGCCTGCTCGAGCGTTTGATTTGGAAATGAAAGAGCGTTTGGCGGAGCCTGACGATGTCACGAGCGGGCCAAGTAGACTGTCCATGCGGACTGCTTTGGTCATGAACTGGCGTACGCGCCGAGCGTCGAGCGTCACGCGTACGCGTCGAAATCAATATTATAAATGGGGCCTTAGCCTTGTTCACAAAAACGATGATGTGAACACAACTAAAGCGAGCTTAAGCTCAGATGCAGGCAACAACACCCTTCATTGTTGCCAAAATGGCGGGCGTTGTTGCCTGTGTCTGAGCTTAAACTCGTTTATTTGTGTTTACAATAATGTTTTTGTGAACAAGGCTAAAATTTTCGCCGAGGTATAAAAATTCTCGTGGTTTTTATGTCATTCTGGGACCTCACCAGTCAGGTGGCACTTTTATCATGCCTTTTGCATCACCTACAAAGTAACCATTTGCAGGGTATAGTGTTGTATTTTTGACAAACAAACTGCTGTTAAGTTCTGGAACCCCACACAGTACATAAATATATCAAGGAGTTTTGCTAGACGTCCACCTGGGAAGTTGAGAGGGCGTAGTACATTTGTAATATGTTGCTAGCCACCGCATCTCCCTCTTATACCCAGTAAATTTGTTTGTGGATACAAAACCGGTCCCCGAAATAACTGTCATCATATGTTGTAGGATCACCCCTCCCTGCGGGTTGGGCTCGAATCCGATACATATAATGCTGATGTTCTGTGTTAAACTCTAGATAGTCCATAATTGCAGTTTGTTCACAGCTGATCCTGCCCCAGCAGAAGACTAGGTTGGTCCGCAACTTAGGTCGGAACAAAGTCTAGTCCTTTACCTGGAAACCCGTTTACGGATAGTTCCCACTTTTCTTTGGAGATATGTGAAAACTATAGATAGTCTGCGACCGGGAAACAGGCCGTATATGTTCCTTTACTTACATAGTATGCGAAATTAATTGTAATTTGTTTCTATAATTTTAGATTTAAATAAATTTTAGTTAATATTTATGGTTTTGGGAACATTCCTCTTTTACTAGAAAAAACATTCAGATAACAGAACTGGAGGGGGGGGGGGGGGGCTAACAGACCCCCAAAGGGGGGGGGGGGGGGCTTTGATAGGAGGAATTGAGGCTCTATTGCGCGTCGACAGCCAAGTCAGCTAATCACCTGGCGGTTGACCCACAACAGAGCCCCAATAGAGCCAACCTCAGTCACAGTGCAGGTAGGTTGGGGTGTGGCAGAATAGGAAGGGGTATATGAATAGGCATTCACTCCACCCAATCAGAACTCTGCGCCCAAAAAATGGGCCTCAGTCGGGAAAAAGTATGGCGATATCCAAAAAAACCAAAAAGGAGAAAGCAATAAGAAAAACAAAAGGCAGACACCTGGCATTTTTTGGGCGTATATAGTCAATAATTTTAGGATCCACCAAAAAAACACCACTACCCGCCCCCCCCCCCCCCTCCAATATTTTGTGTGAGTGTTAGATTGCACGGTGAAAAAAATTAGAAATATAAAAAAATTAGGGAGGTCTAAGAACTTGATGCAAACAGAAGGCTGCCATTTTGGGATGTTTTAATGAAAAACCAAAAACTCGTTTAACTCACAGATGGGAGTCGGAGAGTTCTAGTCTATGATTGAAAGAAGTGAAGAATTTTTATTTCGTTTGCTTTGCTACAACGCAACTGTTCAGAAATTCACAAAAATAAATGCTGGTATGTAAGGAAACGTGTGCCATTTAAAATCTTTGGTGAACACAAGGTTGCTGCAAGCTCATCCCACCCCCACAACTCTTTCTTGAGTTTTTCTTTGTTGTTTTTGACTAGCTGACTGATAGTATTTCATTACTTCTTAAAACATACGTTGCTATTGATTGGACTGTTTCATTCATAATTTATTGCGACTGCGAAAGACTTATCTCCGAGAAAAATTTAACGACTTTTTCCCAGCGATGTTAACGAAAGTGTTTTCCATTAGATGTCCTGTTTATTCATATGGTTTCGCGAGCCAAACAGCAAAGAGCTTGTCACGCAGAAATTGTCCCGTCAGCATGTCAGCCATGTCATGCTTGAAATATCCCGCCAGCGCTCAATTTCTCTCGCAAGATTTAACTCCCCGCTTTAAAACTTAATGCGCTTTCCTCCCCAAGATACGAGCCATCACTCGCGTGTAATAGAGCAACATTAAGACACCATTTCTGCTCCTATGATTCATACGAGTCATTAAAATTTGGCTCGAGGCCTGTAATGCGCATTGTTCCAATCAAGGGACCCCTCCAAGCCAATCAGCACTGTGCTTTCGATTAAGTCCGCGCCGTTCCTGTGCCCGTGTGCTAACGTGCATTGGTCGGGAGGGTGTACCCCAAGGTTCCATTACTGGGTAATTGCAAACGCCGGACAAAATGTAACGGAAACGGTGATCGTGGCGAGTCAACACTTTTACTGGCACTCTTACTTTAATGGCCGGACCTGGATTTCTAATAAGAACTCCATTTAATACTGTGTTACGGCGAGAGAATATTTCATTTGAAGCGTAATGCGATTAAAGCCGGGTCGCAGTCGAACTACCGGGGAAATCTGGGAGCCTGGCGGAAAAAAAAAGAAGGAGCGTGTATAAGACTTTACAGTTGTTACTTGCGGATTAAGAAGGGCTAGCAGGTAGAGGGCGGTCTTCAAAGAGCTGAGGCAAACAGAATAATTGAAGGCTTAGCTGGATTGTATAGCGTTGCGACGAAAAGATAAAACAGAAAAATAAATACGATTCAGTCAGGGTTAACGACTTAGTTAAACAAAGGATAAATAATACACTCAGCTAGAAGAAACAGCTTCGTTCGACAAACGACTTAAACGAATCACTCCAGTCTTTCAATCCGTTTCCGCTAACGATGTGTTTAACTTAAAGCGAATAACTCTGAGATGAACCTTGATGGACTTTCATTTTTCTGCGACGTTGTTGGGTATGTATGTAGAACGTTGGTCGTATACCTGTAGGTGTTCATAATGGTAAACTGTTGTTTCGTGCTTTACTTGAGGAATTTATAAGCAAGTAAATTATTTTCCGGAAATTTTTTTACTACTTTACAACTTAGTGAAAAATCTTAGGAATACACTGCACTGCACTGTGACTGAGGTTGGCGCTAATGACCAAGTTGTCGACGCGCCATTAAGCCTCAATCCCCCCCCCCCCCTCTTAGGAATAAAAATGGAATATAAAAGAAAGAAATTTTAGTGGCGAAAAGGCGGCCAAAAAAAGTAGACCAACTTAGTAACCGTGAGCTTATATATAAAGTAAATGATTCAAACAAAAATTCTAAATAGTAGTGGCCTCAAAACGCTACCTTGGGGAACACGCACTATCAACGGTTTAATATCAGAAAGCTTGTCACCCACTGATAGACTAAAAGCAAACGTAATTTCTGGTAAGAAAAATCAGGCATCCATTAACCACCACTCTTCTAAAGCCAAACAGCCCAACTTTTGTTAGTAATTTACTGTGGACCATTGCAATCACAACTTTTACTGCCTTGACAGTGATGTATGATAAGATCTTGATTTGGGGTTTGTTTACCATCTCTGTAGTCTGTGGCGCAGTGGCAACCAGGACCACCTCACTGTGACGTACGTTGTCGCTAATGACCTCATTGTCGATGCGCCATTAAGCCTCAAGAACCCCCTTCCCCTCCCCACAACATACTTAGTCGGGATGTAAGGAAACGTTTTTCCCCTATAAGCCCAACGCAATACGCGAGCAAAGCAATTGAACCAAGAGACACAAGATCAAATCCAGCAACTGACCTATACCTACGCTAAGATTTCAGAAAGGTCCCTTTGAGTACGCAGCTTGCAGCCGCCGGATTAATAACATTAAAAGAGCTTTTAAAGAAGGATTATGAAAAGGTTTAAAGCTACAGACGTTTTTAGTTTGATTAACCTATTCATCCAAAGCATTAACGATACGAATCTTCAGGGCTTTTCTTAAAAGAGTCCTTAACATCAGTAGGAATCCTTAACATTTTTCCCGCTCGTCCCTTGTTATGTTCCACTCGTTCTCAGATTCTAAGTGGCTACTCATTCCTTTGCCTGTATGCCCTGTGATCTCCACTCGCTCCTGGTCGTATTTGACGTATTTCATCCATCAACTTGGACAAGTAATCCCCCCGAGTAGCTTTGGTAGCCTTTTTACAAAAACACCTATTTCCCTCATCAGTCTTGGACGGGCGCCCTTTGGACGAGAGTTGGCCTCAGTTCCCGGGCCCCAACGCTGCCTTGGCTTCCAGCTCAACTTCACTTGCAAAACCTTCCTTGAACGACTTTTCCTCAGCCTGGTGACAAGGCTTTTCTTCATACCGAGGTCGCTTTCCGTCAGCGCGCGCTTTCAATTCAATTTGTTCGGCTGAACTCGAAGAGCAACCAGTCTTGTGTGGGTGGGTGGCGTGTGTGTGTGTGGGGGGGGGGGGAAGAGGTGGGGGTCGCCTGGGTAGACAACAGCTGCTTCTTCATGCCTCTTAGCCTCTCATCCTTTTTGGCATGGCGAATTTTGCACTGGATTTACAAAGATGAGCATCGCCGTTACCTCTACTGAAACTTCTCTTAAATGTCTGTGCTACACATTAAAGACATTATTTACGCAGAAAACAGTCGGCCAATCCTGAACATGCGGGTTTTTCCTGAATTCCGTCCGTATCTAATTTATTCAACCACTGAGACAGAATAGTATGTACAAAAAGTAAATTTTAGCTGTGACCTCAGGCTAAAAATTACACATGCTATCCTGCTTGTGGTTATGTTTTCACATGGTTTAGATGTTAATTTTACCTTCGTTATAATGGTAAACATTATAACGATGGTTAAAAAGACTAGCAATTGCAAAAAGATTGTAGGTGGTTATTCGATACTCCTTTATGACTGCGTGTATTATGGGTCCCAGCTGTACATCTCTGGTTTCTTACAGACCCGGGTTCGATCCTGGTGAAGGGAAGTGAATATGACCGGGTTTTTCTTCGGTTGTTTCCCGCCTGTTGCACAGGGGTTTGCACGACGGCAAAAAGTATCTGTCCTGATGGTGGTACCTTTCACTTAATATCTGCCGCTTCGGACTTCAAAAAGCTTTAAACTTACTGGCCGACAACTTCTATTCTACAGTTTAGTCCACAAGCAATCCTAAATGGTACAGGAAACTATTCAAAAACCATGTACACTGTTTAGCTGCACAAAGGACGTTCACTATGACAAAGTGATATGGGAGCTCCCAGAAAAACAGACTTTAGGTATAGGTGACTTAAATAATAATGGGTTTATTTCATGGGCGTCTGCCCGTTCGCCATAACCCCGTTTGCTATTTGTCATAATCCCCTTTGCCATAACACCCGTAGGGTCAACCTGCAAAAACCTACGGAGAATTAATTTGCGATTAGTAGCAGTTTCTGATGTTATATGTACAGCCGCAGTGAGCGTGGCAGTGTAAGCAAGACAGGAAACAGGTACACTACGCAGTGGAAGTATGCGACTTGGCAGACTAAAATCTGTGGGTAAGGGGAACAGGATTATGGCAAAAGCACCGTCGCCATTTCTTGGGACTTGTATACCGGGGGGGGGGGGGGAGGAATTATCACTTTGGATTTTTACTTGTTCTGGCACATTAAGACATGCATACGGAACAAACGTCGCAGAATAGCCACTCGATAAACACGAATGAATGAACAAATCCTACTGGCCTGTACTTTGTAACAGTTTAAACTGAATTAACACAATACCGAATGTCTAGTTTTCGTGTAGGTACCACGTTTAAGTTTACCCTTAAGTACATTTATGTTTTACTTTACTGAAATATAAGTTGTCGAGGTTATTTTTACGCTAAAGAGCAACCATGTTTTGATTGCTTTTGCGTTTTTTTATGTGGACAGTAATGTAGACCATTCCAAATTCCGGTCACAGGCGCCAGGAATTTCTGGATACATCACACACAGTCCATCTCGAAATTCTTAATGTTGTTATGCGCCTCGAAATCTAGTTTACCAATTACGACTTCAAAACTGTTATCCTTTGTAAAAATGTAAGGTAATTCTACACCGTGTCGGTTTAAAATGGGCACAAATAACCTACGTTTTGCCATGCCATGCCATGCCCAATTGTACTTTTCTCCGTTCACCGTCCTGCATCCTAAAATACCAGCTTTTCCACTTTTGGCTTCATCTAAATCCGGGCTTGTAGTCTAATTTGGTTTCACCAATGCACTCGTAATTTGCTACATCGACTTCTAGTTGTTATTCTTCTTTACTAACCATCATTATCTATTCTTGTTCGAGTGCTTCTTCTATGTTTTCATTTACTTCTAGGCCTGCGGGAGAACGTGGCCAGAGCCCATAGCTCTCCATAATACATGAGTCTTAATGGATTGTCGTGAATCATCCCCGTCGGATTAACTTATCTGCAAGCGGAGCAAGTTGCTTGTCTTGCCCACCACTAGGCTGACTCCCACATGACTTACTCAAAGAAGAAAGCGACTAATTGGACAAATAAACAAAGAGAAAACCTAGTGTCATGAAGGAAAGACAAAGAAAAGAAACACGGCATCAAAGAAGTCCTAGAGAAACTTCACAAACAGAATGAGTGGTTGATTTGAAAGAAGGGTCTCCTCACTTATAAACAAGTCTCCAGACTCCCTAAAAGGATAAGTTTGTCAACAGTTGAATGTGGGATGAGAATGAAATACTTCTTCCACAACAAAGTCAACCTCTTCTACAGCTTGGGAAATTCCCAGCGATAAACGGAAAACAAAAAAAAAACCAAGTTCAAAAACAAAACAAACAAACAAACAAAAAGAAAAAACATTGTTTTCTAAGGTGCCCTAAGAACCTGGGGACAACGACGAAAGCACACCGGAGTTATCAGAGGGTTGGTTTTCCCACCAAGGATGTAAAATCGAATTTCGCAACTGATTTATGTACCCATGGAGTTTTATAAAACGATCCCTGTGGATGCGTCCAAGGTATAGTTAAGAAGTAAAGAGCAGAATGTTTTCAATTATTATTAAAGACCCGAACTCAAAGAAAGTATTAAAAACAAAACGTAATGAAATTATTTTGTGGGTCGGGGAGGAAAACTGTAAAGGCGTCACTGACAGACGTGATACGTACCCCACAAACACATTTAAAATACTCTGGATTTTAAATTTTCAGACGTAGTATTTCGGGCTTGATCACAAACAGGAGCCAGAAATTAAATCAGGAAAGCAATTTCGTGCTAAAACGCATAACTCTTGGATTTCGTAGAAACGCTCGGGTTATTTTGAATGAAAATGCTGAAGATCAACCCTAGTGAAAGTTTACTCCGTTCAAAGAACGGATTCACTGTTAAAAATGAACTAAATTAAATTAAATTTACACCACACACAACACACAATTCACGCACTGTACAATTTTCATTTTACAAGCTTTAGCTTTTGACGTGCATCCAGCCGTAGCCATGGCACCAGAAGGAGAGCGGGGCAATTTTGCTAGGTAAATTCCACACTAGGAAATTCATGGGTTCTTTTATAAGCCATAATCCATATGAGCACGAGACATCACAGGGCCCTTCTCTTCCCGAAAATGTACAATTTGCAAGCAAGAGACAGTATGCAGTGACATTTAAAACATGTGCATTGAGAAAATTGAAAGTACATATTACGGGCTTAATTACACAGAGAACGACGCGGGACGTGGATTCCTTTGCCCTACAAAAAAAATTACTGAAAACCTTATATCCGTGCAAGTTTCTCAGTGAACCGAATAAATTAATGCGAAAACTTACTTGTAAAAGTAAAGAGTTACTAACGACTTACACATGAGCGCAGGAAATGCTTCAGAAAATGCGGTGATTAAAAGCAGTGGTTTAGGAGGTTCAGCAGGGGATGAAAACGAAGGCATTGTTAGATTCACCGCAGGAATGGAACACCCGCCTTCAGGCTGACGTGACAAGTCCGCACCAGCTGTTGCCTTTGACGACACACCTCGGAAAGCCACAGGCCAAGCCACGGGACACCAAGACCCTGGGAATGGCACACAGACCCAAGTGTCAAAAGCCAGAGAAATGAAGGACTGCCCTTCTTTATAGCAAACTATTACTCGAGTTGGACGAAGCCAGCAAGACATTTTGGGGCAGGTCAACGAGAATTAATTACTTTTCAGCAGTCATTTCGTGTGAAGATTGCGCAAATTATCGCTGAGACAGTGTTGGCTCCGGATTCGGGAAATCCTCACGGCGTATCGCCTGAAGCATTTAGTACATGAAACTAGTTTTAATTATGATAATAATAGTAGATTTATTGTTGGACCGTGCTCCGTTTATGAATGCACTCAAATGCGATATTTGTAATCGCATCACGCAATAACCACTGCATCAATTTAAACCAGATTTTGGACATTGATAGTGGTACACCTAGAGATGGTTTGTAAAAAAAAAATCCGGAATCGGACATGTCATTGAGGAATCGGGCAAAATCGGGCATAAAATGGGTCAAAGGCCAAGAGCCAACATGCCAAACAACAACGAGGTTATAGTTTGTTCATGACGTCATGGTTTGTTTTGACGCGTCAAAGTTTCTTTCTTTCTCATTAGTTTCTCAATGTAACCATGACGTCATAAACGGTTTTCAGACAGATTGGTAATAAACCAAATTGAAGACATTTTCACTTTTTTATCGGCCAATTTTAACGTTTGAATACAT
The DNA here is from genome assembly GCA_023313725.1 of Lithobius niger. Lineage (NCBI taxonomy): Eukaryota > Metazoa > Arthropoda > Chilopoda > Lithobiomorpha > Lithobiidae > Lithobius > Lithobius niger. The sequence continues at coordinate 26,959 of JAHWFP010081038.1, forward strand.
CATTTTGAAGGTTTTTGTCACCAGATTTCCAATGGTATTAGCCCCAAGCAAGTGCAAGGCAAAATGATAATTTTACTCCGGATTTTGTGTTTTAAAATAATTTTAGCATATGCAATATTATTTTAAACCAATATGTTTTTAAATATGAACAATTTGGGCTATGCTGCAACAACAACGTTGTTTTTATGATAGCCAACTATCTGGCTAAGTAGCTAGCTACTTTAGCGCCCATTCTCTGGTTGAATGATATCACTACTTTCAAAGGCCGATCCTTTTTGTAAACTTGGTGGCTTCTTTACGTATGCCAGTTTTAGTTTTGGGTGAATTATAACTACGTCACATGCTTATTTCACGGAATGTTTGAGCATTCTGAATTTGAAAATAAATGTTTGGAAGGGGGAAGATGAAAACCCAGCCAAACAGCAAAGGAAGCGGAGCCCGTTCCATAATGTCGACAGTGGAAATGATGGTTTGTTGATTTTTGTTTTCTTTTTGTTTGTTTGTTGGTTTGAATTGAATCACGTAATAACTACTACATCAATTAAAACCAGATTTTGATATCAGTACACCAAGAGGTGGTTTGTAAAAAAAAAAAAAAAAGTTAAATAGGACCCGTTGTTGAGGAACAACACCATCCAGCGCTAAGAGAGCAAATAGACAAAGAAACAAGATGCGAAGAGCAACCGAAAAGATGAGCCACAATGCTGTCTCCAATACACTCGCAAACACCTGTCTGTGCCTGGTGTATCGTTTGTTTGTTTATTTGTGTGTTTGTGTGTTTGTTTGTTTGTTTGTTTGTCTTCTGGTTTGGTGGTTGGTTTGTTGATTTGTTTGTGTGTTAGTTTGTTTGTTGATTTGTTTGTGTGTTGGTAGGATTATTAGTTTGTTTGTTGGTTTGTATGTTTGTTGGTTTGTTTGTTGGTCTGTTTGTTTGTTTGTCGGTTTGTTTATTTGTTGATTTGTCTGTGTTGGTTGGTTGGTATGTGTGTTTGGTGGTTTTTGGTTTGTTGGTTAGCTTGTTCGCTTCGCTCCATTTTGTCGACAGTGTAAGTAATGACGACCTAGCTCTATAAGGAGAAGGGACATGATTGGACAGTATAAATAACGTCCAACAGCCATCTTAAAAAAAAACGCAAATAAAAGAAAATTAATATAAAATAAAAACAGATAAAATGTATTTAAAAACGTAATTAAAAAAAAAGTTCATATTTTATGGTTTTATTGTCATTCTTTTGAAAATAACATTGAGAGTACCATTCATAAAGTGATCAGAACATGTATGAAAGAATAACATGAAGATACATAAAAAAATTAAAATGTACACAACAGGACTCGCAAGAAACGTCAAGGGATTAATAATGATCCTTGAAACAAACGTACCATTTCCGTCTGCAGCTATAAATATGAAATTGTATTTTTGGAGGTTTTCAACTTTTTGAAGTTATACTAGCCATCTTGTTCACTCCGCTCACTTTATTGGCGTCGATCCAGGGTTCACGCTATTTCTCTGATTCCAAGAGCATCACAAAATCCATGGGTAGGCGAAAAACTGCTAATGACGTCATAATTTTATCAGGAAAAGTTTTGTACAGGCAAAGTACATTTTCTCTGATAGAGTGATAAAACTATGACGTCATGTGCAGTTTTTCGCGTTTATTTTTTCCTACTAAAATAAACTTTGCATGAACAAACTATGATATCACGAACACGCTATGACGTTGTTTCTGAGGGTCAAAAAAAATTAACGTTATTTCTGCAGTTTTTGCGTGCATTTGATGGTCACAAAATGAAGTTACAGTGACAAAAATAGGCCCAACGGAAGCGCAATTTAATTATATTTCATTTGGCGCAACTCTCATCTTTGTTAAGTGCCTAGTTCAAGAACAGTAGAGGCGTATGCATGCACAACGTACGTTTTTAATGGGGTAGATCCGTTAAAAACAAACAGTATTCAAACAATTCTGCTCAAGTTCTTTGCCTTTTAGAAAAATATTATTGTATCGTAAGATATCTACATCATAAAGGACTGTTTGAATATTGAAAAGCAGTTACGTCTTCAGGAGTCCAATGATACAACTAACTGTATACTTAAAATCTACATCATGAATACCGTAAGCGGACGAGGACTTTCATCAGTGACAGTAACACTACCTGAAAAACAGCTAGCGAGCGTGTCTTCTGCAATACGGGTGATGTAAGCTACCCACGGGGACTTGGCAGCGGGCGCATGCCGCCCTTAGACCTGTTACGTTGACGGGTAAGACGGATGGTAGTGTTGTCATTTCCACCAATTATGGCAGTTTAAAAGTAAACTGTGGCTAAAACTGTAAAATGCAAGCTGCGTTGGGGCTTCCGATCAAAATTTTACTTTCTGGGAATGAATGCGGATAGTTCCCACTGAATTGTGTGGCGCAAGAGTGTGATGCCTAGTACTTTTGTGTGGGATAACGTACTAGGCATCACACCCTTGTTCCACACAACTCTGATTCAAGACGGTTCACCCTTTATAAAAGACGTAACGTCTAATGTAGAAAGTCAAGCACTGGATTCAGGCGAACCTAAATCTGAATTACATACCTTACATTTTAGTTAAATAAGGGAAGGGCATACCTGGAGGTTCGAACCAGTCACTGGGCAGGCGTATATGCCACTCTCCAGACTAGCTCCCATACCTACTGAAGAAGCCTGGTAAATACGGAAATAGTAAGTCTGGAGGATACTTTTCCAGTACAATCAGGTCAGATTATTTTAGACGTAAGAATGGGATCTGTCTCCAATCAAATAAAACAAGGTTCGTACCTTATCATTGAAACGTGGGGCAGATCAGAGCATATGAGCTACTCATGCAATGTCTGTCTGTCTGTGCGCAAGATAACTTTTAAACCGTTGTGCGATTCACATCTAATTTTCCACATGAATTTTACGTCCTGTGTGCGGATTTAAGTTTGTAAATTAATAAAGTTTGGCTTGGGGTATTGGAGATTTTTATTTTAAAATGTCAGAATTAATTAACCATCATGAACAAGACTGGGGTGATACGTAGGTAATGCCGCTTCTTTAAAAACGTGGGATAAAATAGTACCTGCTTTTATCAATGGCACCCGAGGGCGAAAAATGTGTCAGTCTCTCCAAGACAGTATAGCATCGTGCCAAACAAGCAAACCCATGGAAGACGCAGATAAACTTGAAATAAAGGATGGCAGCATCGATGGCCTCATTCAATCATGGTAGGCTAATACCAACAATACTTTTGGAAATTGAAGTACTCGTGAGTAGGTTGTATTTAAAGTTGAAGGACTTACTCTTTGTTCGATTCAACCTATTTTCAGTACGTTACAAGAAATTTGAACAACCACGGATGAAGATTCAACCCGATTGGTTACCTTCTCGTAACACAAAACCATACGTTAAATACTTAGCTCCACTCGTAGCTACAACCCCTCCACAGACTGAATACTGGATTAAAGAAATGAAAACTTGATCAGCCAGTTCTGATCTAGCTTAAAATTGATTTCGCCTCCTGATCTGACCCACATTTTTTAGAGGAATGAATTAAGTATTCGTATCGTGATCATTTTGTTTCGGTGACGCTAACTATAGTTTTCATCACCATGGCGATGCTCAGGAACGTAAACTTGGGTAGTGGCGCGGCTTGTCGTTCAGTTCACTGGCGATGGCGCACTCTGGCGGTAACCGCTGAAAACAGGTACTAGTTTCACCCAAATAGTTACTATTGGCAGATTAAGAGTGGCATTCCCTGAACCACACATTAGCTTTCGCGCGATCCAGGGAAATTAACCTGAAGTTATGAATTAAAAACAACATGCAAGCGTGTCACGTTTTTCGGTTAACGGTTGGAGACAAGTCATAGACAAATTCAGTCAATCCTCCAATCGTTTGAGTCATCACCTTCAACTAGTACAACTAGTATAATCGTAATTTAAAAACGCTGAATGTGACAGGTTACAAAAACAATCAAAAAGATGCAACGTACGTGTATCGGAATAAGGTTGAGAAAGATCCCAGCGTAAGCTTCTCGGTTTTCAGCAATTTAGAAACTTAACTTTGTCGGCAAATATTGGTTGCACGCCGTTTTTAATTGACGTGGACCGAACGTTTACTTGGCCAGCATCAGTAACGCGTGTGTTTGTTTGTTTTTTAATCCTCTTTCTTGACGATATATCGAAATATTAAGTGGTCCCTATTTTCCATCTCTGCACTGCAAGTGAGACGATTATGCTGGAATTGCCATTTAATCATTTGTTCAAGACGAGGAATGCGAGTGTTATCAGAATGCTAAGCAAATTAGTTAAGAATAATACGTCCAGGGTTTGGTACCTTTAAAACCAATAAACAAAATAACATTTTCGCGGAAGCTGAACCGCTTCCGAGAGTTTCCCCAACGCCAGCTACAATCTTGAGAATGCGTGCCTCGGGGTGCTTGACTTTCATTTCGTAATGTGGCCGACATCCTGTATTTTGTAAAGCAAGCAAAAGTTCAGTTACGTAAGTGGTGCTGATGGAGTGTCAGTTTTGTCTGGTTTCGTGTATTGTGTTAAAGAGAAGACGTCGGGGGGAGGAGGATGTCGGGGTTGGGAGGAGTTGGGTAGAAGTGGAGGACGAGTTCTCGGAGGGCGCCGAAGGGCGGGTCGAAGATCAAGACGCTTCAACAATCGATAGGCGACGTTCACAACACATCCGGCCAGTGTGCGCATGCGGGCGCCCTCTGCACACACGCCGCTCAACGGGAAAATCCATAACCTCGTGCGACCCTACCTCTTGTCCCTCGCCACCTCCCCCACCCCCACCTCCTCATCCACTCTCCTTCCCTCTCATCCGGTTTATTTCTCTCTGCGGACCTGAAGGGGAACTGAAACGCCGTCAGCCACCCAAGTCGACAACAACGCCTCATGGAGGTTGAAGTAGAACAAGTTTATGCTTTGGGGCACCATGAAGAATTATCATAAAAAAATTATTAAAAAAGTGGGCCTGATTATTAAAATTGGGCAAGAGATTTTCTAACGAAAAGATTTTTGGAGCCTTGTCTAAAGGTTAATGCCCGAAAAGCGTGGGCTATTGTTTTCTAGTGGCCCAAGGTTGACGGCTTTAACCGACTGTATATTCCACTCGCGATCAGCAAATTCCTTGCCAGTGTCATTGCCCGTGCAACAATGTCTATCGCACCGTTCCAAAAGGTCTATTGTTAAACATTTCTTACACATTTTTTAAGAGAAGTTGTTTGAAAGGGTTATTCGTCGTTGGGTTTGCGTTGTGGGAACGGTGATGGGGCATTCGTAATCGAGCAACAATGCATAAACATATGTTTGCTTACACGGCTTCCCAAGAGTTTTACTGTTACAACACTTTGGAAGGTGCAAATTCTTATTTCCAACAACAAAGCTGTGGACACGATTTTTTTTTTTAAACAGAATTTGTCTGAAGGAGTTATTCGTCGTTGAGTTTTCGCTGCTTGAACGGTGATGGAGTACTTCAAAATAGAACAACAATGCTTAGACAATGTAACATTCGGTGAAGAGAATCGGCCGCACAATAGCTACAACGATATTTCTTCGTGTTTCGTTTACACTTCAATCATTTAAAAACCCGCGGATCAATAACAAAGTACTTATCGGCCCGCAGTTTTAAAAAAACGCCTTGTCAGACCATTGTTTCTTCAAGGCCAATAAGTCGGAAAGCGGGTATTTGGCCGCCTGAATCGTATTAATTGTTTCATATCTGAATCATATGAGAATGTTGCAACATAAGCCGTTAAGACTTAAAAAACTGGTTTCGATTCGTTTATCAAAGGCCTTCCACCATTACTTTTTCTAATAATTCTTTTCGAGTCATACATCATCCGAAGCAAAACAATACTCGCATATATGAACCGATTCAGTTTTGAACCTTATTTCACATTTTAGAATTAGAAAGCTATTAAGGGACTGCAACCGGGTAAACCTCTGTTATAGTAGGGGACCAAGATAACGTCACAAGAGCCCAGAATAGCGTCTATACCCCTAAAGAAGGCTGGTAGTATCCCCTACTGATCTGGCCGGCACGTATTAATAATAATTTATTACATGATGTACCCCGAAGCTTATAATAAGCTTGTATGGGTTACATTGGACAATACAACCAAAACTTACAAAAATATACTGTACAAATATTTACAATTTACAAACAAACAAAAAAAAAAAAACAGAAACCATCAACATAAATTATACAATGTTACACAATTAGTTAAATAAGTAAATAAAGCATAGTGTTAGGTAAATAATGAATAATCAATAACAATGATCAGGTAAAAGTTTTAATAAATTATTGGTTATCATTAATATTTAATATTGATTTAACTTAAAGATTTCAACAATATGATTTAGTTGTTAATCAACCACACTCCTTAACTCTCCTTTTTATTTGACCATATCCGGTTAGTTCAGTTAACTCAACTGGTAATTGATTAAAAATCAACTGGTATTGATAATGACATTTACAGGGTCCCCTTTCAACTGACCAAAAAATACTTTTTTTCAGGTTACAATTATACTTTGAGCTAGTACTTCTTTAGAAAAATAGTACTAGACAACTTCGTCAGGCAAGCAGTCGGAACTCGGCCGTTACTCATCCCAGATGATCTTCGCGTTACTGATTAGTTACTGATTACTGTGGTTTCTTCTCTGGTTACTTTGATTACTTTTATTAGTTTTGATTCCGTTCGGCTGCTGATTATTTTTTCCCCGCCGAGGGCAAGTTTTCAGGTTTGGTTAATGAAAAAGAGTTGTTATTAATATTTTGTAGGGTAGGGCGAGCTTGGAACAATTCTAAAAAAAAATGTAATTACGGTGCAAAACTAGGACTTCAATCAATACGGCCTTGATCGTAGGATTTTGGAATTTACGGAAATTCTAGGAAACAACGGCAGCATTCCGTAACGGCAAAATTTTATGGTTTGGAATAATCATGAAACCTGTGTTTGGATATTTCAACTTTTGTCGATTTACTCAGTTCGATCCTTCCTTTAGGGTTTTGCGGGTAATTCTCCGGATTCAAAAGGAGATCAATTCTGGTTCTTAAAATATGAGCCGAAAAGTTCAGGGCAATGATTATTTGCCCTACGTTTTCCTAACCAGATGGAATTTCAATATACATTGTCTACTCCGTACAAAGATTTTTTTTTTAAATTTTTTTTTCTTTTTGTGCAATTATTAGTTTTTCTATTTAAAAAAAAAAGAATTAAAAGTAGCATGCACTGTTACAAGTACAGCTAGCTCTCAAGTTCGGAGTTAATGCAGATCAACACTACGAACGTGGAAGTTGTCAATTGTTACCTTAGGATTTTTATGCCTTTTCTGCTATTATTAGACTAAAGCTGAAAACTAACGTCAGCCACACCGTGTCTCCAAATTGCACCCAATGCTAGGTTGACAATGCCGAAGTACCCAAGGACAGTCTGACGTCATTTTGTCACAAGCGAATCAAACACGCACGCAAGATGGCGGCCGCCACTAGATCGCCCACCCACCCAGATGTAAAACTGATTTTTAAACTTTAGCATCCGCAAAACATCATCGAAGGTTACATGTATGCTTGACACACGGTATTGAGTAATCACATGCAATATGGTTACTCAGTATATGCAGTAAGCAATTTAAAGAAAAGTACTGACATTTTCTTTTTAATGCCCCTTCGAAAAAGATTACCACGATTTCTGACAATTTAAGAATATTAAAGTGCGACTGGCAAGAGGTTTGACGGTAGACGCACTTTATGGTAAATAACTCACTGTTAGAAAGAAAAACATCACTGAATTATACTTTAAGGTTGAACTCAGGTCTATAACTCTTTAACTGCATTATTAATCAGGAGATTTATTCTCTGTGACTCATAAGCTCAACATATCGGTGGTTTTTTACGTTTATTTCACGGTTTTAATTTCTATGGCTGTTCAGCTGCATTTTCTGCATTCCTTTCCTGTAGCTCTTCAGCCGCATCTTCTGTGTTTATTCTTTGTGACCTTTTAGCCGCATGGTTTTTACGATTGTGACGTCGCTCGTCATTGGTCGTTGTTACAGTTTTGTATCTCGTTTCGCTCCGTGTAGGCTACCCCACGCTTTAGTGTAGGTATTCTGTCCTTAGCTCTTCGGTTGTCTGTTGCATTGTTGTCCCGTACTAATACTAGATTAGTTTAAATGTAGACGACATTAGATTAGTTTAAAACAACCAATATGTTGATATGCTTTTCTTCCATAACCTTTAATCCTTTCTTCTCGACGTCTTCAGTGACATTAATGGGGATGAGGTCGACAGTTCAAAACTCGACAAATGACTTTACAGATTCATTATCAACGGACGTTAACCCATAACCGCCTGAAAAAACTTTCAGACCCTTTTTTTGGGGGGGACTCGGGTTGGTTCTCGGATTCAAACCGGCATTCTCTTGGTTTGCAGCCGACGACGCTGACCACTGGGCTGTGACTGCCCGCTTTGCTCGGGGTCCCCGAGGACCCCTCACAAAGCTCGCGCTGGGACTTAGTTTTTCGCTGTTATACGTTGAAGGAGTACGTTCGTATCTAGGCGGCTACGGGTTAAAAAAAAGATATTGAAAGATACTGTATAAAAATTCTTATCGGAGTCTACTAAAAAGGAGAGATTGCAATGCACTCTATCTATCTAGCTTGAGGGCGAGGAGGAAGGGGGAACCGAAATCGGGTAGAATTTATTTTTTATTTAAAATAAATTCGACCTGATTTCGGCGCCTCTTTTCCCTCTTGCCCCCCGGCTATATAGATAGTCTGCATTGCAATCTATCCTTTTTTAGTAGACTCCGATACGCATTTTTACACATTACCTTTCAATGTCTTTTTTTTTTAGGATCCCCCTTTGATAATGAAACCATAAACGCATTTGTCGAGTTTTAAACTGCCGGCCTCATCCCCATTATGTTCACTGAAAACATCGAGAAGGAAGGGTTAAAGGATGTGAAAAAAAAAAAAGTTAGTTTTCACCGGAAAATTTCAGCTATAGTGGAGTCAGCTGGATCGTCAAACAAATTAATTTTAATAATTAAAAAGTGGAAGACGAACGTTTCCGACTGACTATGAGACAAATTAAGTCGAAAATTGCGTAGTTTTTTATTTTTTTTGAAATCGACGTCTTTAGTACTTAGGTGAAACTTAGTATTTAGTACTTAGTACTTCGGTGAAATTCCCGTGGCTACGTACAGAATGGGGTGGAGGCGCCAGACGCCTAAACGAGGTCAAAAAGCCAAATACGGTGGGGGATGGGGCAAAAAAGAATGATTGCCGAGTGGGGGGGGGGGGGGAGAGAGAAGGGGGGGAAAAAGCCTGCTCGCCGCTCAGCACCTATATATCTTCTACTTTGGTGGAAATGAATAGCTACTGATTTCTTTAGACAACTTTTTAGCAGCCTTTGATAGTATTGGAATATAAAATTTAGGAAGATAGAGGTGTTTGTGAGTTTTGAGCTGTCGCACTTGCTGCTTTTTTTTTTTTCCCCGCCGCCTCTTCACTGAAATTTTTCTAGTTTTGAGACGACGAAAGTTCAGCTGAATTCTCACGTCGAGACTTGAAGGCGAATCGACGCGCCTTGTGATCATCTACCTACCTTACCTTCCTTCCTTCGAAGCAACCAACTCCAAATTCAATTTTTTTCCGTCGCACGTGGAAATCACGCACGCCCTCGCTAACAACTTGATGAGCCCGAAGAAATTCAATTAACAGCGACGAATACTAAAAGCAGGGACGGAACGGTTCCGTTACCATGGGAACCGACCCGGGCACCAACTCTTTGGCACCCGTGACGCCAACGAGCGCTCAGAGAGCTGTCGCCTCGAGTTTGTCACCATAAACTTGTTTATTCCGACTGAGCGACTTGGCAGCAGGTGAAAAGTGGCCCAAGCACGAGGCCCTCCAAACCGGAAGTAATAACGCACCAGCCACTACAGCAAACGAGGTCAGGACGTGACATTTGGCGCACAAATCTTGTAGCACCACGAGGTGCACTACATAAGCCGCCACCCACGCACCGCACACAAGGTAATTTTTCACTCCACAACACTTGCCAAAACAATTCATATTTTTGTAGTCTTCTCTTCCCGCACGCGGGAGGCCTCGTAAATTATCTCAATTTCATCATGCTTGCTGAATGGAACACAAATAAGGCATTTCGGAAATAGAACGAATCTTAAGTGTATTTATACATAAACAAAACAGCCTGTATAGTTGAGGAACAACTCTAAAGTACGGCATTAATAATGCACCAGTTCCCGTCGAAACAGCCTTTCGAAGTCTGAATGTTGGCTCGAGCTCTTCCGAAATCAATTTAATGTTTTTTTGTTTTTTTTTATATTTCAAAATCATTTTCTAAAATATACAACGACTTACCGTCATTTCTCGAAAACAAATTACTAAAACAGAGAAAAATTAAAACTGATTATAGCTTTCACAGTCAGCAAATATGCGTGTAAACCTGTTTCCACGCATATAGACATCAGTTTGACCGAGATAAAATATGGAACTTTTTTTTAGGGTTTTAAAAATGGGTACTCTAACCAACAACCAAGGGTATTGATGTTTATTTTCCAAGTATGCGTTTCTTTCCAGTGGTTCATTCTGGACTTCAATAACTACTGGTATTTCAATCCAAAAGGCAACAAAACTAGACTCACGTCTATTTCCACATTATTTGGTTGTTATTTTTTTATTCGTTCAAAAGGCCCTTGTTAGACCTGGACCGTTATGAGAACTAACGGCAGAAAGAACGGGTGGGTAGGTAGAAAGCTGGTGAGGGAAAAGGTGTAATACTAATTCCATTACCATGCTAGCTTTCCACCTTCCCTCCCTAATGTGGGCACACAGATGGACTTCACCTTTCGTTCTTATAATGGTCCAGCTTTAAATACCTACGTTTTAGGCTATAAAAGTTGAAAATCGGTTCACAGATCGATACCTAGGAATAACCAAAATTTTCCCAACAAGAAGAAGAACAACAACAACAAGAACATTGTAGTCGCATTAATATAGTGTTCAAAATACCATAGACCTTGTTCATGTCTACGTTTTAAGCTGTAAAAGTTGAAAATCGGTTGATTGTGTCGATGTCCAGGTGAGGGTAAAGAGTGAGGGTAAAAAGAGTGAGGGTAAAAAGACACGCCTCCATGCGGTCAGGAGCAGGAGCAGCATAAAAGAAGAGTCCCCAAGATAATTCTGCCACGAGTTCCGCCACTCGTTCTGAAACACGACTCCACGCGGTCAGGAGCAGAAGCAACGTAAAGGAGGAGATAATTCCAAGATAATTCTACCATGGGTTCCACTAATTGTTCTGAGTCGCAAATCCATGGGGACAGTTGTCAAGCAAGTGACCGTTTTTACTTTTGTGGAAAACGTAAGATAAAAATTTTGCTGCGTAGATTTTTACCGAATAAATATGTATGAAATATAGCACTGTGCTGGGAATAGTCCAGTCCCATGTTAACACGTGAGCAGCAGCGTTTAAACAACCGAAATAGAGGAATGACTTTTATTTATCGAGCCAGGGCCGACTAGGATAGAAATGGCGGTTCTTGCATAGACCTTGTTCATGTCTACGTTTTAAGCTGTAAAAGTTGAAAATCGGTTGATTGTGTCGATGTCCAGGTGAGGGTAAAGAGTGGCAACAACAACAACAACAACAACAACAAGAAATGACGATGCTGTGGAGGCCGAATGGCTCGAATACTATTATTAAAATGTTTAATGCAGTGAAATAGTTAAGACACGACCCTAAATACCGAATGCCGTCGGTCTGTGTCAATTCTTGGGGGAACTATAGGGTTTCAAAGTTTGAAATTTAACATGGATGCTTATCCTGAGGCACAGTCCTTCTTTAAATTTAGTTCATATGAATTTTTCTTCGGGAACGACCAACTTAGCACGTCATCACTCGGCTGGGGTTTTTAAGTTTGTCACTGTGTTAGACGTCAGTCGCCATTAGATAAGGCACACACAAATTGACACTGTCACCATTCGATTTGCCAATGCTCTGGAGACACGACGTGGTCTCGCCGTATGCCTCTAAGCACGCGATTCCTATAATCCGAGAAGCAATATGGCGGTCACTTCGTACTTCGCTGATTCAGATATACACGGTAATGAAGAAAATCGTACCTAAGTTGTATTTATTCTTGATCTAGTGTCATTATTCTATCTGAGTGATTTAGAAGTAGATTTCCTAAGTGTCCAATAAATGAAACTCCCCTAATCGACACTCAATACCAACTGACTCATATACCGTAACTGTGACGCGCTGTGAACTTACTTCATGACACACGTAAATTAAGTACAAACCACTGTAGCTTTTTGATGCGCACCCAGCGTTAGCCATGGCGCCAGAAGAAGAGGGTCAATTTTGCTAGGTAAATCCTATCGGAAATCCTAGGTTCTTTTACATGCCACAATCGACATGAGCACGAGACATCACAGGGCCCTTCCCTAGCCCGAAAATGCCAATGGTGGCTGAGGCCAGATTCGAACCCGGGACCTCTGGCACTAGAGACGGTCATGCTAACCATCAGACCACCTTGCCCCAAGTACAAACCACTTATCAGATCTGGATCAAACTTGATGCGCGTTAAAGCCGATTTGTTTCTGGGTGCTGCTGAAACTTAGATTTTTCTAATAAAGGGACATGGAATTCATAA
>JAHWFP010081038.1:39665-66614 GCA_023313725.1 Lithobius niger
TGAAGTCAAGTGCTACACAGAACTTTTAACTTTAACTTTAATAAAAATACCGTTAACTCGCCTAAAAGGCGTTATGTGACAAAAACATTGCCACAGCAGAAGCACAAAAAGATAACATGATATTACACAACAACAATGAGGTCAGTGAAAGTTAATCAATTCATGAACTAAAATAATGGCGCTATACCACACGCCATGGCTGTTTGCTGTGATGTGCATATCACGTGACTGGGCTAGTCCAATCAGACGGCCAAACAGCCGTTGTTCTCGTTCGTCATTGGCTAACTCATGGTGACGTCACGGCAAATAGCCATTGCGCATGGTTTAGATGTTGCGGCATGTCATTCTGTGACTAGGCACCTTCTATAGTCTGTTCCACATTATGCTTGCAGAAAACTAACAGTATGACGCCACGATTCCTTGCACCACGAATGCAAAAACATGTCGATATCACAATATCGCAGACTCTACAGAGTTACTGTTACAGTCTACGAGTGGGATATTTACATGTTTTTGCACTCGTAGTGGAAGAAAACGTGGCGTCATCAAGTCAGTTTTCTGAAAACATAATGTGGAACAGACTTAAAGTGCATATCAAGTTAGACCGAGATGTAACAGGCGGTTTGAGAAACCTCCTGCGCAAACAAACACAATTTCAAAGTCTAGCAATCAGGAAGCAAAGCCAAAAACAGACAAATGAAAATCCTTACTGCGAGGAATTATCCAGCATTCAACTGAAAGTCTCTAAAAAGTGCTACCTTAACAACCTGTCTCCGTCCTATGACCGCGCTGTCGTTTCGTGTACCAAAAATCCGGAAACTCTACTTTCAAAAGACACAGACAGACATAAGACGATTTCCCGTAAAAGCTAAGTATATTTTCGTCTGTTTCTGGCCAAATCCTACAGAAGAGAGCTTTGGCCAACATTCCAAATGAAATTTTGAAAACAGGATTTTATTTTCGGAAGAATATTTTTTTCCCCCCAGTGACGTGATTGTCACTACAATGGTCCTTGAGATTTACTAAAAGTAAATAATAAATAATGTCGAACTACTCGCATGAAAAATATAAAAAACGAAAACAAACTGTGCGTTATGAGCTTGCAATCACAAGTTGACTTTTAGTAAATCTCAAAGTACGTGCGTAGACTTTAGAAGAACTTCCTGGGATGAGGCTTAATGGCGCGTCGACAGCTTGGCTTCCTGGGGTTTGTTGATATCCTTACAAACATAGAACTTTGACGCTGAACTTTGCTAAGATAGGATGGATGGTTCCACCTTGGTATACTCTGTTCCACATATGTTTTCAGGAAACTCACTGCATGACACCACGTTCCCTTGCACTATGAGTGCAAAAACATGTCGCGATGACACTTGTGATTCTACACAGTTACTGTTAGGAGTCTACGAGTGGGATGTTTACATGATTTTTGCACTTGTAGTGGAAAGAAACATGGTGTCATACAGTCATTTTCCTGCAAACATAATGTGGAACAGAGTATAGTGTAGTTAATAGCACAGCCGGTAAGTAGTCAGGATGCCTTTGATGTTGGGTGGGTTTTGTCTTTTATTAAATAATAATAAAAGAGTTATTTACCAAGAAAAAAGGTAAATAGGACTGGGAAGGAATAGCAGAACCCACTGATACCCAACCTAAGGTTTTACTAAATAATTACAATAAAAAGCAATAAAAAACAATGAACATATAACAGAAAATGTCAAAAACACTTAAAAAAATTGGACAAGTCAGTCTCTTTAAGACCTCGTTTAAACATGGAAGAATTTACCAGCCCGGGTGATGGAAGGCCACTCCACGCGTGCACCACACGATTTGCCAAAAAAACATTTTGAACAATTTTTTTTTTTTTTTTGGTAAGGGCAACAGCAAGTTTGAGAGGGTGACCTCTAGTATTGTTTTCTCGTATAGTGAAAAAAGATGGTTCAACATCAATCATTCCTTTAAGGATTGAATTTTAATTTCTTTCCCAGATTAGTGTATTTGTTTTCTCACAAGTCTTCAATACTGAATGTCTACTTAGTTGTATGACAAGATTTAGATTAGGGGTTTGAATAATATCTCTGTAATGTGTGGTGCAGTGGCAACCCGGACCACTGCACTGTGACTGAGGTTGGCGCTAATGACCAAGCTGTCGACGCGCCATTAAGCCTCATCCCCCCCCCTCTACTTAGTTAATCATAAATTTTGTCTGTTCAGTCAATTTTATCATGACCAGTGCCGGAGCAAGGCGTTTGAGTGCCTGGGTCCGGTAGCTTATTGAGCGCGCTGCTTTATCACTATTATACAGCAGATTGCTTCCCAAATCTACCCAAAAATGAACCCATCACGGTACCACAGAGATAATGTCAACACACTGAAAACACACGAATCTGACATGTAGGTTGGCAAGAGAGAAAAATATTTGTCTATTGAAGGATTTCAATTGTATTTAGTTTATGACAGAGGTGCCCTCTGATCGGCAAGAAAACTAACAAGAACATGAATTTTGCAAGAGATATTTAATTTTCGGCCCGGAATTAGGACCACTTCGAAATGAAAACATGAAAATAGTAAAAAAAAAAGTGGGAGCTGCCATATTGGATTATTTTCCAACATGGCGGCTGTGTGAAGTCCACAATTTGTACCAGCTCCAACTTTTTTGAGTGTTTTAACATTTTTATTGTGAACAAGTCCAAATACCGGGCCGAAAATTAAGTATTTGTTGCCAAATTCATGCTCTTGTGAGTTTTTTGGCCAGTCACAAATTAATTTTTTAAGACCAATTTGCCAAAAAAAGCATTTATTAAAGTTCAACAACTTCTTCAATTTTGTTTTTGTAGAGATATGCAGCATTTTCGGCGCCCTTTCCCCATTCGGCGCCCGGGGCGACCGCCCCCTTAACTCCCCTCTTGCTCCAGCACTGATCATGACGTACGAATTAGGGTTTTTGTACGATGCTTATACCAAATCCGTAGTGCGAAAACAATCTACGTCAAAAGTGGATGGCAAGCATCCTCATGGTTTACAATCTGTGCTATATGCCTTAGTTTTCAAAGACGTAAAACTAAAAATTAAGACGTAAGAATTAAAATTTTTGTGGATTTGGACACAACACGATTTTTGACAGGAAAAACAGTTGAACGTAATGCATAGTAAAATAAATAGGTAACACTGTTTTATATAGGGTTTTATATGTAGATAATTTTAACTGTTGCAGACCTGGTTTTCATCGGTCGGGCGGTTACGGCAACACCATCATTGGTGATATGGAAAAGAATGTGGGAATGTCGGTTATGTGAAAAACACTTTGCAAAAGTAAATACAAGTTGGTGAAGTAATGCTTTGGTAGAGTAAAATGGGAAAAGGATCTTGGAAAATTAATTATGGAATAGTTGACAGAATGTATATCAGAAAGGACTGAAAAAGCATTGTACCAAATTAGCATTGCAGCATCTAGACCTATCGAGTTCTCTCTCGCACGTGGCTTGTTTGTAGCGTTTAAAAGTTTTACAAAGCAAAACTTTTAAACTCTACAAACAAGCCACGTGACTCCTTAATCATTGTCTAAAAAATTGGTAAGCCCTCGTGCACCTGGAAACAAGCTATAAAGCTTAACGATATTAGTGTCACTAGATGGCGCCACTGAAAAACAAAGAAATTCCCCTGGCGCCATCTAGTGACACTAATATCGTTATTCTTTATATCTTGTTTCCAGGTACACGAGGGCGTACCAAATTTTTACTGAATAATTAAGGAGCCACGTGGCTTGTTTGTAGCGTTTAAAAGTTTTGCGTTGTGCATTCCTTTGCTTCCTGCGAGAGAGAACTCGATAGGCCTACATGCTGCAATGATAATTTGGTGTCAACCGGCCTTTAAGTTTTAAAAAAATAAGGCGTATAAGAAGTAGCTAAATACGTGATAATACTATGTAAGTATGTTAACTGTGTAAGAAATAGAAACAAATCGCTGCAAACTGGAGGTAAATTATGACTTCAAGAATTACTTTATCTCTCTTAAATGCCCGTACTGGCCTGTCTATTCTACTCTATCTATCCGTGTCATCCGTCAATGAGTAACAGACTGTGTGTATCATAACACACAAATAGTAGTAAGAGAAATAAAATGTTACAGGTAAATTGGTAACATTACTTACAGCTATTTTGCAGTAAATATTACCAGCGTATGTATACAGTTAATATTCAGTTTCGAATGTCGTAAATTTTGCAAACAGTTCGTAAAATGTCGGAAATAAACTCTTACACCAACGCTGTAGAGAGAATTTATTTGTAGAGACACCTATATACTGTGTAGATTCAGACTCATGGTCATATTAGCTCGACGACCAAGGAAGGCTCAATCAAGGTTTAAAAACTAAGGAGTACGTAATGGCTAAATAGTGAATAATATACGTATGGTTTTTTTTTTAATTAATTGCTTTGAGCCTTCAGTCAGCCGAAGCAACCTAATGCTTGTATGGCTGAACCGGATCAATTTTGAACATTACCAGACTTTTAGAGAAGAAGAAATATCTGGTAAAGGGAGGTGCCAACCCGGGGATTCGATCCGGGAAACCTCCGATCATCGTAGTGGTCCGTAAGATTCTCCAGAATTTGCCAGAATAGTTCCCATAGCCACCGCTGAAGGAGCATGGTAGCCTCTCACGCTACCCTGGCCGGCAGTCCTGGCGGGGACTTTGCCAAGGTCCCCTTTCCAGGGGTTCGACCAGATACGCAAACCTCCAGCAACCACGATGAGCTCTC
This sequence comes from Lithobius niger, assembly GCA_023313725.1. Taxonomy (NCBI): domain Eukaryota; kingdom Metazoa; phylum Arthropoda; class Chilopoda; order Lithobiomorpha; family Lithobiidae; genus Lithobius; species Lithobius niger. The sequence goes on from JAHWFP010081038.1 coordinate 44,423, forward strand.
TCACAACTCAGCCACGATGACCTTGTGAAATACGTAAGTAATAGACACAGATCTCAGTTACCTGAAGATAAATTATGACTTCATGAGTAACTTTTTCCCCTCTTAAATGCCCATACTGGCCTGCCTATTCTATTTTATTTAACTCTATCATTCGGCTGCTATCCACTCGGCTGTGGTATGCTCGCTGGTCTTATTCTCATTCTTGTGCAAACTGTTCGTAGTATAGTTATAAATGGCTTAAGCCTTACGTCCTCTGACGAATATGTTGCTCGCGTAAACTAATCCGCACAACCTTTACCCTTTCTAGAGCTTGAGAAGCAAAAGCCAAGTAGGGAAGAGGCAAATCCGAGAAATCATGAAAACTTCTTTCGCCACAAAGACAGTGCGATTGCCCAAAGTAGGCCACAATAGAACCATTGCTGCTGCAGAAAACTAGTAGTCTCTCTCTTAACCTTCACCAATAGGTCTCCGGAAAGAGTTGTACAGGACCTCTTCCCAGTATATGATCAGATCAACTTCTTCACGCAGCTCAGCAACGATAGCCTATCACACATATTTCATCATGACCACCCATTCATTGGAATGCTGTTCTTAGGTTTAATGACTCCAGTGTGTGGAATGGAAGATCACAATAGAAATCACAGCTGTTGCAGAGGGCAGGTACTCCCTCTGAATGCCTTTACCGATAGGACTCCAGAAAGAGGAGAGGGGATTGAGGGTTAATGGGCGTCGACAACTAGGTCATTAGCGCCTACCTCAGTCACAGTGCAGTGTCCCAGGTTGCCACTGGACCCAGAATTACAGAAATGTTAACCAAACCCCAAATTAGATCGTATCGTATGTCTGCACCTCCTGCAAAAATAGAAAATCCCGGACAGGAAACAAGAATCATCACCCAATTGACATGCAATGTCTCGCGGAAGGTGGAAAAAGTGACGAACACCATCAAGGACCATGAGTGGCCGGCGACACCAACAACATTCAGGAGGGATAACCCCCTCAAAAGGAAACAATGAGTAAGGTTCGGATGACCAATATGTAAACACCACCTTTTCCCGGCGACTGTTGCAACAAGCCGAGTGCCATTCTTGGAGAGTGCCTTTAATAGCCGGTAAAGAGTTTTACAGGGTCTTGTTCCCAGTATATGATAAGATCAGCTTCTTCAGGCAGCTCAGACACCGTGACCCACCATCACAAATATTTCGTCATGACCACCTACTCAGGAAATGAACTTTTTAGGTTTAATGATTCTTAGAGTGCAGAATGGAAGACCACATTAGAACCCGTAGCTGCTGTAGAAGGTAGGTACTTCCTCACATTACGTTTACCAACATTTCTCAGGAAAGTAGTTTATACCTAGTACACGATCATACCAGCTTCTTCACGCACCTCAGCCATCATGACCTTTCGCAAATATTCGGTCATGGCCACTCAGGGAATGAAGTTCTTAGGTTTTACGACTAACGTGCCGAATGGAAGACGAACACTTTCATTTTTCGTTTCTGATATGTATTTACTCTTACATTTTCTGGCCCCCTTAATGGCGATTTACCCTAACCTAAAGGAAGAGACAAACAAGGTGTTGACTGCAATAACAAGTGACTTTAATTAGTAATGAATTGTAAATAATATCTCTTACATATCACATGATCATATACTCATTGCCATACATAACTGCGCAACTGGGATATACTTGTGAACAAGGCCGAACAGCAATGCAAACTAGTTGAAAATTAAAGTCTTTCTCATATCTGCTCCTGTGGTTGTTCACGTTGATCTGGGGGTCCATGACCTGAGAATTCCTTGTCCGCAAATGCACTGTAGTGCACAGTTTACCCAACTTTTTGACTGCATTCTGCTACAGTGCAATTCTCAAGCTATCAACTAAGAATTCAAATTGGTCTGTATAAAATTTTGATGTGTGAACCTTTCGTGCACACAAGCTGCTCATTAGTAAAGTGTGGTACTTATCAGATGTAAGAAACAGATCCTCCAGACCTCAAGATCAACGTGAACTACCACAGGAGCAGATATGAGAAAGACTTTAATTTCCGACCAGTTTGCATTTCTGTTCGGTCTTGTTCACAAGTAAAAAGCACAGCAATTAAGAAGGTAAGAAATCGACCAAATGCCACGTTAAGGGTGATCCACACTTTTTAATTGCTCTGCATTTTACTCGTGAACAAGGCCAAACAAAAAATGCAAACTAGTCGAAAATTAAAAGTCTTTATCTTACATACTCTTGTGGGTGATAAAGGGTTTGTGAAAGAACTTAGATGAGACCACCCTATTGTACATATTAGTTTTATGTAAATATGGTCTCTCACCAACTCCACACGATCCTCTTCAACTCCCAAGCTCCGTCATATATCACATTCTAAAACAGCGCTAGTCAGGAACTGTTATGCAAAGACACCGGAAGTTGGAACGGAATCCTCCGTGATGAAGGTAGGCCCCCTCCTTCCCCCCCCCCCCTTTCCCCCGGGAGTGCAGTATGCTGGCTCCACGACAAAGCCTTCTTTGTGCTCCGGGCTAGCTAGCATGATGCCAACAGAAATTTGTGGTTTTGCTCGTGAATCTAGTCCCCGTGGGGGCGTTGTCGCCGAGCCGGGGGTCAGGTCGGGGGCGTCAGGCTTAACTTCATTAACCGCGGGATTGCAGCGGGAGTGGTGCGAGGCTAGTGCCGGGCCCGCGGTGTCATTACGAGGCGACCCAATGACAAATTCCTAAAGGGGAGCCTCACTCCGTCTTGTCAGCTTGGTCATCATTTATGATAGCCTCTTCTCGTAAGCCAATGGACACGCTCCGGGCCAAATTTAATTGGATTGAGGTTATACAGCTTCTTTCTTTTCCCCCTAATATAATACTACCCGGCTTAGGCGGAGGGGAAAAAAACACCAGACTATGTTGAAGGTGGCCTTCGTTTGGTCGTTAGTCTGAGCGGAGCTTACTGTATGCTTCATATCGCATGTCCAAATGAACCGCCTTATATTTACATTTATAAATGTCCACAGAATAGGCTGATTATGCTTCTTATCTTCTATTATTTCGCTTGGGAGCAGACTTATTGATGATGAAGGATTATTAGGGATCAAGATTAAACAAACGAAGCTTCAACAACAGCAAGAGGGCGAGCGGGCTCATTCTTGCCACGGTAGCAAAGAAAAAGGTAGCAAAGATAATTCTACCACGAGTTCCACCACTTGTTCTGAGTCACGACTCCATGCTGTGAGGAGCAGGAGCAGCATGGGAGGAGTCTCCAAGATAATTCTACCACGAGTTCCACCACTTGTTCTGAGTCACGACTCCATGCTGTGAGGAGCAGGAGCAGCATAGGAGGAGTCTCCAAGATAATTCTACCACGAGTTCCACCACTTGTTCTGAGTTACGACTCCATGCATCAGAAGCAGGAGCAGCGTAAAGGAGGAATCTCCAAGATAATTCTACCACGAGTTCCACCACTTGTTCTGAGTCACGACTCCATGCTCTGAGGAGCAGGAGCAGCATAGGAGGAGTCTCCAAGATAATTCCACCACGAGTTCCACCATTTGTTCTGAGTCACGACTCCATGCTGTGAGGAGCAGGAGCAGCATAGGAGGAGTCTCCAAGATAATTCTACCACGAGTTCCACCACTTGTTCTGAGTCACGACTCCATGCATCAGAAGCAGGAGTAGCGTAAAGGAGGAATCTCCAAGATAATTCTACCACAAGTTCCACCACTTGTTGTGAGTAACGACTCCATGCTGTGAGGAGCAGGAGCAGCATAGGAGGAGTCTCCAAGATAATTCTACCCCGAGTTCCACCACTTGTTCTGAGTCACGACTCCATGCATCAGAAGCAGGAGCAGCGTAAAGGAGGAATCTCCAAGATAATTCTACCACAAGTTCCACCACTTGTTGTGAGTAACGACTCCATGCTGTGAGGAGCAGGAGCAGCATAGGAGGAGTCTCCAAGATAATTCTACCACGAGTTCCACCACTTGTTCTGAGTCACGACTCCATGCTGTGAGGAGCAGGAGCATCATAGGAGGAGTCTCCAAGATAATTCTACCACGAGTTCCACCACTTGTTCTGAGTCACGACTCCATGCTGTCAGGAGCAGGAGCAGCTAAAGGAGGAGTCTCCAAGATAATTCTACCACGGGTTCCACTAATTGTTCTGAGTCACGACTCCATGCGGTCAGGAGTGGGAGCATCATAACAGAGGAGTCTCCCAGATAATTCTACCGTGAGTTCCACCACTTGTTCTGAGTCACGCCTCCATGCAGTCAGGAGCAGAGCAGCATAAAAGAAGAGTCCCCAAGATAATTCTGCCACGAGTTCCGCCACTCGTTCTGAATCACAACTCCACGCGGTCAGGAACAGAATCAACGTAAAGGAGGAGATAATTCCAAGATAATTCTACCATGGGTTCCACTAATTGTTCTGAGTCGCAAATCCATGGGGTCAGTTGTCAAGCAAGTGACCGTTTTTACTTTTGTGGAAAACGTAAGATAAAATTTTTGCTGCGTAGATTTTTACCGAATAAATATGTATGAAATATAACATTTGTGCTTGGAATAGTCCAGTCCCATGTTAATACGTGAGCAGCAGAGTTTAAACAACCGAAATAGAGGAATGAGTTTTATTTATCGAGCCAGGGCCGACTGGGATAGAAATGGCGCTTCTTGCATTCCGACTCCGTGCTTGCTAGTTCTCCTGTGCACCAGGGATTTAATGGTTTTTAGCGGTGCTCTGGTAAAATAAGGATTTCGGCAATGTTAAATCAATTAGTTTGGAACCAGGTGACGCAAAATAAACTAAGTGGAAGAGCACGAAAAAGTTAGACTGAATCAAACTCGGGAACTGTGAACTCTAGGATTAATTATTAATTTAGGGTTAGGGAAAAGAGGCTTGTTATAGGTTGGGGGAACGTTTAGGCTAAAGGGGCCAACCAAAATTGGGCCTACTAAAGGTCTAACTGCCAAAAGTCCCCCTAACCAGGAGACCTAGCAGGGGTCGAAGGAACCCGAAGGGTGACTGAGTTTGCATGCTGGGTCCTTTGCCTAAATATGTTTTGGTAACCCCTGACAACCGCGAAATAGCAAAGGTATCATTGGTAATGAAAGTTCTAGAAGGTTCAAGAAGCAGGAACCGGAAATAAAATTACAATACATAGATAATTTAATCTACGACAGATCAGCCACATAAGACTTTTAAGATTGCCATTGGCCCCATCAGCAAACATGCAAGTGCATGAGATTTGCGACACCAGTAAGGTAAATACGTAGCCTCTGTGCCAGATGACCTTGAGACAATGTTCAGAAAGCAGAACAGGAGTTACAGCTCTGATGCTCCCACGTCCTACAAACTTTTGTGCATTTGTAAACTCGTGCTTTTCAGATAACACGTCTGATAAAGAACGACGAATTGCCGAAGATACATTGTATTCTTTTGAACTAACAGCAACCAGTGTGACCCAAGCTAACTATTACAAACAAAAACGTCAAGTGTGCCGTAAAAAAAGGGGTTATATGATTGAAGTTTCATTTTACTTGTTAAAATGTACACGAATAAAAATTAGTGATTTTTAATTGAAATAATCAAATGTACAATTCAGAAAATCGCATCCGTTCAAGTGCTGTTGTGCTTTACTAATCATGTACGTTACGTAAAGCACAACAGCACTTAAACAGATGCAATTTTCTGAATTGTACATTTGATAATTTCAATTAAAAATCACCAATTTTTATCCGTGTACATTTTAACAGGTGAAATTAAACTTCAATCATATAACCCCTTTTTTGACGGCACACTTGACGTCTTTGTTTGTAATCCGTGTACCTTTTTTACGGCTATGGTATCGCACTATAAAGGTTTATGCATGCAGTCGATTGTTGCATGCACGAATAATAGATCTGGAGTTTGCTGAGTGGCATTGTTCCCTAAATACAATGGTTAAAACAATGTAAAACAATAAAAATGATCGTTTAGGGTCCCGTAACTCCGGAATGAATGGACCAATCGAAAAAGTGGTCCCTGTAAGGTTGAAGTCCAGGGAAATTTCTGGCTCAGACCATGTTTCAGATTTTAGGTAGGTGTAGTAGGTTTTTTCTGAAACCGTGTCAGCCAAGAAGAACAAGAACAAGAACCTGAACAACAACAAGAACCAGAACAACAACAAGAAGTGAACAGTTTTCAAATTTACGTGTGGCTCCCTACTTTTACTCTTGCACGGAATTGCATAAAAGTTGGTGTAAAGTTTGGAAAAGTTGCTATCTACTATCTGGCCAAGTTTGGTCGAAATATATTAAATAGAAACGGAGAACTTAATAGTTTCAGTTTTGCTGGAGAGAGGACTTTAATCATATAAGCTATCGCCGTGTATGATACCATGGTCGCTTTCATGCTGGTGCATGACGTACATGTAAGATGGTGTTTTTGATTTGTCGTACTTTTTTTTTTATGTACGTCTTGCGTTTGCGCTCAAACGCTTACGAAACAATTGTAAACATGGGAAATGTTTTTTTTTAATAAAAAAAATACGCAAATGAAAAACAAATTTGAGAAAGCCATATCTGAAGAAATTGAAAGGAAACCACAGGAACCCGCATGGTTCATTCAGTGTGCTAGTCAAAGGCACTGAATGGGAACGCTACTTCGAAATCTTTTCCGTAGCACCTTGCTTTGATTTCTTCTGCTCATTAGAGCCAAATTAAAATCCGATGATTAAAAGCAAAGCTTGCTGTGATTTTTAATTAGCATCGTCATATTGATTTGTATGTCGCAAGCTTAGCAAATACAATTAATGCGCCCATCAAAGAAAGGCTAAAAATAAATAAAACAAACTTTTCTGAGAGGCAGTTCTTCATTTCAGGAAGAAAAAAAAGGAATGATGAGGTAAATAAATAAAAAATTTGGGGTGAAAATAAATAAAAACAAAACTAAATATAAACATGGGTCAAAATGAGTTAAATCGCGTCGATAAAAACATCTGGTTTTTTTTTTCAAACAGGGAGAGTTGAGTTTTAAAATACTGTAAATCCAATACACAGTGTTCCAAGCACTGTGATAATAAAGCCTTTTTCTAATGAGGAGTTCGGATCTTGAGTTAGTCGTTGAGTTAGCAGCAAGGGACAGGGTTCGTACACGGGTTTCAATTCCTTGAAAAGCCCTAAATTTGAAAACCGAAAATTCAAGGCTTGAAAAACATTGAAAATTGGAATTTTTGTCGTCTGAGCCGGCTTTGAATTTTGTGAGTCGACTAATGAGGTTAATGCCGTAACAGTTGAATTAATTTAGGTGTAAAATTAAATCAATGAACAGAAATAGTTTGTCTGCTTAAGCCATTTCTTCTGATCACAGTGCTTCGCTAGGATTGGGACTGTAAACAAAAAACTGAGAGAGGTGCAGTGGAGTGCATGCAATTTTTGCCAGAAATGGCAGCTGAGTAAATACTGTTCTAGTTGCTGTAGTCTTCTGTCCTCTTTGTCCATTGGAGTCGGGGGGGGGGGGGCGCATAATTTTTGTCATTGTTTATGACTGCAAACTAATATCACAGTGGCGCTAACAACGACAGCTGGTCAAATACTGGAATTCAAAGGTAGTTTTGATAGTCCACTGCGCAAAGAGCCTTGAAATTGGTTGTAAATTAGCCTTGAAAAAACAACATTGAAAATGGCTTCGTCTCCGATGTACGAACCCTGGAGGGGCACTGGGTATGCGCGGAGGTAAAAAAAAAACATTTAGAGTAGAGAGTAGTTTGTAAAGAGAATCCAGTGAAAGCGGATTTCTTGGACCTAATTTTTAGGATGCTGTTAGCTGGTGCAATTTTCAGTAAATGGGATCTTTTTCTTTCGATTTACAACTTTAATAAACGTTTCGAAGTGTAAGAGATTGACAACATAACTTTTTTAAGCCTAATAAATTCCGTTGTCACAGCATCAGCTTGACTAAAGACGTCGTTTGTTTCCACCTCCAGTGTCCCTTGCAACTAGCTGACTGTGGCTCCATATAGGAGCTTGGGAGCTAATATGGCATTATAACGTAGTATAACACAACAGTCGATGCAGTACTATCTTGCACGATCGGAAGTGTGAAGTCAGAAGCCGGTGTTTTTTTTTTACATGTTTTGACTTTTAGCCTGGTGCTAAGTATTGCCTGAAAAAGAGTCGTATTCAACTCGAAACGTCGCATTTTTACTGTACACTTGTGCATCTCATTGGCTTTTTACTATTTAATCACTGTTTGGTGCTTTTTTCTTCACTTGCATTTTGATTAAGTCAGAAGACCGTCAGAATGAGGGATGTCAGAAAAAAAACCGATTTATTGTGTTGACTTATGGTTATTATTATAGACGTCGAAACCTTCTCTCTCTCTCTAGGCAACGTTTTCAAATTGCATATGAGAACGGGATGACACCTGGTATACATATACACTTAGGGCTATACATAAGTCTGCATGCTGCTGAGATTTTGAACACAGGAAGATGGAATTCGTAATATATCGCCATGTCAATTCTGACCAGCGTCACTAGAAAAGCAAAAGCAACAGTGTTGGGTTTATTTGGAGTTTAGGTTCGATTACGGAATAATTTTCTATTAGACGAACTATTCGAATAATCTACCGCCAAAGAACCAGTATACGATTAATACAGCACGTCAGGAACAAAAACAGCTGACGTAAAATTTAAGACATTTTGAGGACGATAAACTTTAAAGCCAGTTTAAAATCACCAGTCCAACTAGATACGCGATTTATCAGCAGCCACCATCTTGAGCGTGTGTTCCTGGACTTCGGCTAGCTAAATTTAGTACGGTAACCATGCTTGTTTTTTAATGTTTTGAGTGATGCGAGGCACTTACCATCTGTATTTAAAGAACTTTTTCAAAGGTGAAAGAGCCATTAATTCGCCGAGAGAGCGTGGCGAGTGAGGTTGAATACTCGACTAATTAAAAATTTGTCTTTCAGTTTTATTCTAATGTAGTTGATATTTCATGGTACGGTTAGCTTGGTGCACGAAATTCGTGAGTTTGATGATGAAAGTCCTACCTAAAATATTTTAGGATGGAAGGGAGTCAACATTTGAGCTGTAGTACTGTCTGGAAATCATATACGCAATGCAGCATATCACTGCCATATAGAGTGCTGGGCAGAAGTCGCATAGGTTTCTGTACAGTGCATACATAGAAAACAAACTAATGTAATAAAGCACGTTTACATCAGATAGTTGACTTTGCCGAGTAATGAGCGAGTCGAGTTCACTTATAACTCACTCTTTACTCTCCCATTGCAAAGGCGGATGTACATTAGACTATTTGACTGGGCCGAGCACTGGGACGTGTCATTGATACGAGAGTACTCCCATGCGAGTAGCTGTTTACGATAGTTTCCTACTCGCCTGGAGTACTGTCCATGCAAAGTCCATATAAATTTCGACGTTGTAGCTTCCTCACTTTATCGCCAGGTCGGGTGTATGTCTTGTAAACGTAACTCGCCCGCTAACTCGCATCAAAATATGAAACTTGTGGATAGTCAACTAGTACAAGTAGCGAGTCAAATGCGCTCCGCATGGTCGAGTATAGAGTAGATGTTCACATCGGGAAAGTAAAGGGCGAGTAGCAAGTCAACTTGACTCGCACTTTACTCGGCCCAGTCAACTAGCCTTAAAGCCGAGTGTACATTGAGCCAGTTGACTAGACCGAGTAAAGTAAAAGTCCCACTCGCCCTTTACTCTCCCAATGTAAACCTCTACTCTACATTGGGAGAGTAAAGGGCGAGTGGGACTCGCACTTTACTTGGCCTAGTCAACTGGTCTAATGTACACCCGGCTTGAAGGCGAATGTACATTAGGCTAGTTGAGTGGGCCGAGTAATGTGCGCGTCGAGCTGACCTGCTTTTCGCCCTCTACTCTCCCAGTGTAAGGGCACGTTTACGCAACGACTCGCCTTTGCATCCTCGCAGCTAGAAGCTAGAAATCTCCCGAAATTTCAACATGGCGGAGGTTTTATGTCTGCCACCTCGCAACGAAAACAACCAATAACGTGAGTTCTGAAGCGTCTGGAAAATTGTATCGTCATGAGGAATTCTTTATATTATTGTCACGGATTATAAGACTGCAAGTACATATTCAAACGATGTCAGATTTGACTAATCCAGGTGGCGTTGTTACTATGGCAACAACACCTTTGCTATCGCGATTGAATTCTAGATGCAAGAATGCAAAGACGAGCCGCTCGGTAAATCTGCCCTAAACCTATACTCTACTCGACCGTACGAGCGCACTTGACTCGCTACTTGTATGCCAGTTGAATATCCACAAGTTTAATATTTTGATACGAGTTAGCGGGCGAGTTACGTTTACAAGATGGCAGCACCCCACTTGGCGGCAAAATGGGAAGCTACAACGTCGAAATTTGTACTGACTTCCATTGAGAGCTGTACTCTGGGCAAGTAAGAAAGTAGTGTAAACAGCAACTCGCATCTGAGTACACTCATACCAGTGACACGCCCCAGTGCTCGGCCCAGTCAACTAGCCTAATGTACATCCGCCTTTAACGCGGGTGAACATTAAGGCAGATGTACATTAGGCTAGTTGACTGAGCCCAGTAATGTGCGAGTCGAGTTGTCTTGCTTCACTCACAAGACTCTCCCAATGTAAACCTCTACTTTACAGGGAGAGTAGAGGGCAAGTAGCAAGTCAACTCGACTCGCACATTACTGAGCCCGGTCAACTAGGCCTTTAGGCCTTTAGGCTAGTTGACTGGGCCGATTAATGTGTGATTCGAGTTGACTTGCTACTCGCCCTTTACTCTTCCAATGCAAATCTCTACTCGGCTGTGCGACCGCACTTGACTTGCTACATGTATGCCTGTTGACTACCCACATGTTCGAATTTTAATGCGAATCAATGGGCGAGTTACGTTTCCAAGATTGCAACACCCCAGCTGGCGGCAAAATGGGTAAACTTCAACATCGAAATTTTGTATGGATTTGTATTGACAGTACTCTGGGTGAGTAGGCGTAGTAAACATTAAGTCGCATGCGAATACACCAGCACCAGTGACACGCCCCAGCGCTCGGCCTAGTTAACTAGCATAATGTACATCCGCTTATATGCATCTGTCGCTTAGAATAGAATAGGATAAAATGTCTTGGCCATTAAGCTTAGAGCTTTTTTTAAGGCCCAAGCGGCAGATGATAAGTGGAAGTTACCACCATCATTTCGGTTGTTTTTTGCCATTGAGGGATGAAAACAGTGTTCTTCCTAACTCAATTATGGATACCTAATTCATAGGTTTACCGGTTTACAAGTCATGAAGAAACATGCGACTAGCATGTGTACATGTTTACGATTGTACTGTTTACCTCTATGGATACAAGTGTACAAGTCTGAAAACCTATCACTTTCAGTTGGTGTATGAATAACCCTTTCCGGCAATAAAGGTAACTTAACCCAATGCATCTTTCAAGTATCATCAGCACTGCCAGCGCATTCCTATCGTCGAACCACGAGTATAAAATAGCGAGCCATCGTCCACTCCCGTTCACCGAAAAGTGAAGGCCGCCATGTCAAGTCATCGTTGACCTTCAGCGAACTGTAAATGCTTGAAGGGGAGCCAATTGCGATTCGCTAACTAAAATGCATACGTTGTCAGATGCAGGCATCATCGCTCGCGCACAAGAGCTTTCTACTTGATCATTGGTTGGCAGGAGGCCATTCCGACCAACCCCAAATCCTCTTGGTGGCAAGGCATTTTGATGGCCCGATTTGTACAGCCTAGCGCTGACATTAAGTCGCACATCCCACAAACCGATCATTCCAGTTTACGGCGCCGCGCCACCAAACTTATCACTTGCCCACGTTTTAGTGTTGTTGGCTAGTCGCAAGTAAAAGGTCTCCAACAACCCATGTTTGACGACTAATATGGCGTCTCCCCCTTAAACGGATATTAACGGAGAGGAAGACCCTGACTCATTGGACAATAACCGTATCGAACTAAAGGAACAAAGAATGAAAATATGTTTACGAGAAAATGGTTCCATAAATCTATCGCTTGATACTGTACAAATGCTGAAGCTGCAGAAAATTCTCACAGATAGTATTTATTAGTTACCTCAACCCGTTATCAGTATAAGACGGAAGCATTATCATTTGCGTCCTGTTCAACCGCGTTAAGGTTATCTTGGGACGAGCAGGACAATTTTGCTAAGATAGGAAAGTGATTCCTGCATGCCAAAATCGTTCTCAAGATGTATTCTCATCCAGAATGCACTGGAAAGAGCGGAGGAAGGCTTGAGGTAGAAATGGTGGTATAAAACTGCTACTTAAATTTTTCGGTAAAATCACTCATACTTTTTCCAAGGGCAAAGAAAAATCACATAGAATAGAATGTGTCAGCCAGTAAGATTACAGCTTGTTGAAGGCCTACAGCGGCAGTTGTTAAGTGGATGGTACCAACATCATGTCAATTGTTTTTTACCGCGTGAGGGTGGAAACTGGAGTAACCGGAGGAAACCATCGTGTAACGGGCGGGAAACAATCGGAGAAACACCCATACATATACACTTCCTTTCACCAGGATCAAACCCGGGTTTGTAAAAAAGTCTATCGTATCTGACGCCCCAGGGCTCGTGGCTACCCGTGCACACATAGGTAAGGATTCAAAACACACGCATTAAGATAAAACACTGATTAAATATAATATACACGAATCTAGTCAGTTACTGACGTAATTTCCAAATAGCAAACACAGTGTATATGTTCATGGTTGAGACTGTCAAAACACGCGCACAATATTTGTAGGTCTTGCACGGTTCGAAACGAAATGGGCGAGTATGTGGTATCTCACGCGGCTGCCACAAAATACGAGCACTCGGCATGCAGCTCGTATTGTGTTTAACTTTAGTCGCTGAGGGTTACATGCCCATCAATGCTCGTGTTTTGTTGCACCCTACGTAGGACACTATACGTAGTTGGCCATATCGTTTCGGAAAATTCATCCTCTTAATCACTGATCCACATATCTTGGTTAAGAAAACAATGAACCACAAAGGAAAAGTGGTAAACCCAAATATTTTTTAGCCAGTATTTAGATTGAGTTGTAATGGGAGGATTACCTCTGTATTAACTCGTAATATGGTTGACGCAACCTACGAACTTAAATTTGCAAACACGCATAGCAACCGAGTAGAAAGTGTTGAATCAGTCATGTAAGATAAAAAAAAATTATGTAGGGTAACGACAAGCAGGCCAATACCTGCCCAGGGTAAGTCCGAAGATAAGCTCTTTTATACTGTTGAGTCTGAAAAGGCTGTGCACTGACAAGTCACATTACTGCGTACCACCTCAGGCTCAGCACGAAATGTGTCGTGCAGTACATATTGTGTGTACCGGTTGTATATGCTACATACATAATATGCACTGCTGCTACACAAACTGTGTAGTGCAAGTATAGACAATTCGAGGCTGAGCTGATACTGTCAATGCTTATTATTTTCAGAGTGCACACTGCTTCAATTCGATCGTCACTAAAATACATCCTTTGCCGAATCGTTGCAAATATAATACGCTGCTTTTTTTTTTCAATATTTCTCGTAACTGACACAATATATATCGCATTGCGGTAGCGGTCACGTTACAAGTTTTATACGAAATAGAACCGGTCATCGCTACCCATAAACCTTCTTTTATCGTCGTACCCTCACTTCTGGACCACGACTGATTCCTACTAAGGCTATTACTGTCTCGAACGTCTGCTTCTTGTCGATACATCATGTTAGCCTCTCTGTGCAGCTGTGCTGTGTTAACCACTCTGACGTCCATTTCGCTTCCAATAAAACTCGCTAATTCTCGCCCCAGGAAGTTCCATAACCCATAACGGCAATGGCATGCCAATCTCCCCTTCCTGCACCGAATGGCCTAGCCCCTTCCGCCGCCAGCTACAAACAAACAACTAGAAGTGCTGCTACGTAATATCCTCGATATTGAATTGCGAAAATAATATCTCCGATGAGCAGGAGCCACTTTGTAATATAATTCTAACTCCCGGTGTTCGGGGAAAAGTTATGAACGAAATTTTGTTGTGTTTGTTCGTTCACCGTATTCCGGTTCTGTTTCGTGAATGGGCGAAGAGGATTTGTGGAGATGTTTGTTCCCTATGTGGTGATGTTGTTCATTGATGAAAGGCAATGTTGAATCAAAAGATTTGGGAAAAGTTTCACGGAACAAAAATTTACAACAACAGCGCTGACGCTTTCAACAATATTTTAGTAGGCTTACCTCTTGTAAGAACAAGCGTGTTAAAAACGTGTCTGGAGTTTGTGTATGTATTTACCATCCTCTGCATAGTGGGCGCCCTAGTCCACTTTCTACTTGTTCATATTATGCTGTATGTAGTGTTGTACGACGTCACATTATTGTGACATCATTGATAAAAGTGCAAAGCAAGTTTCACTTTCACTCACTTTCACTCAACCTCCAGCTTATTATCACCTCATTTCTGCCGTAAGGCAACGTAGTCTTAAGCTTAGTCTAAAATATGCTACAACAAATTTTTTGAAAACGTCAGCATTCTTTGATGAGATGTAATTGAAAAACGTAATGATAAACGCCTAATGTAATTGAAAAATTGTTGTCGAGGTGTGGTCATAGCAATAGTATAGACTCAAGCAAGATGATGAAATGTCAAAGCACCAAACCATCGAGCTAGCAGTGGCCATCGAATTTTGAACACACAAACTCTGCTGCAGACCTTCATCCTGGACTCCATTGTTACGTTCTTAGCATTGTTACCTGCGAAACTTGTCTCATTCGAACAAGGGGGGATGCAAATGTACTAAAAACAACGCATTACAAACCGTTGCAAACAGCATTCCTTCCGGCGCTTGGCCGACGTCAGTAACACCAACATGGCGCCAGCCAACTTCCGGTTTTCGTTCGAATGAAATCTAGGAGGATATTATGGTAAACTGCGTTTAGGATTGGCGAGAGGACATCCTACAATTTATTTATTTATTTATTTATTTCATTTACACAATTATTGTGACCACCTATAAAGAGCATGACAGCAATTTCAGATTAAAACAGCAATTTAAAAAAAAAAGAAAAAATATGGCAGCGCCTGTTGTACTCCGTTCTCGCCTCTGCTCCCGCCTGAATGAGATTCGTGAGGTACACATCCCATAATTCATCATTTCTGTAGTAATTGTGCGACGAGGGCAATGCAAAGGTTGCCACAAATGTGCCAACACTGCATATCTTAAAACCGATGCAAACATCAATTTATAAAATCGAACAGCTACTGGAAAATTAATTCAAACTTTTACCTGTGCTAGAATAAATTTTGCAAAGAGTACCACAGTGTAACTGCAGCTATGCATGTTTTACCCTACTCGTCGGACTTGTGTTTCTCCAACATTTTGTACTCCGCGGCTGCCATCCCATAATCTCAAAGCGGAAGTATCATATTTGGGTACGCTTTTAAGTCGTTGATGTGATTTCCCGGTAAACACAGTTTATCAATATCGTCCTAGTTTGAACTATCTATAGCTTAAAAACATGCTTCAACATGTTCCATTTTAACAATTGTAAGTAACGCAGAAGCTACAATGCTTTGGTTGCACGAACAATGCCATCTACCAGGAACGAATAATCCGAATGCACAATTCAGTACAACCGTGAAGGTTTCAAAATTTGATGTCAGTATTGCAACCTGTAAGGAAGACCAAATCAATTTTCTGTGCTCTATACTCATCATCTCTTGTTTGAGACCGCTGCTGTTGACCAAGATCAAACCTAGACATCCAATTTTCCGCTGACATCTCGTGAGCGATCATGACGTTTTCCCGTTTGTTTAATGCTGCTTGTTATATTGCGCACCTTATTAAAAAAAAGGTCAAGTTTACTCGTCAATGTTTGTTCCATGAAATTTTTCTAAATATTTCGGTTGATAGAAACAAGATTTTAAGGTTTTTAACGTTATATGAGCGCTTGCGAAGGCATATGCTGCAGCATTGCTATTGGATAATGCTGTGCATTCATAATTACAAGGCATGTGTATAGATTTTAGGAAAGCAGGGCAAACCGCGTATAGAGTAGTGACACGACGTAGTATTATTGTATATAACTCTATGCTGGAGCCTTAATGGGTTAGCTGCAAGGGGCACTGCAGAGAGAAACAGAAGGGCGTCATAATGAAGCCGATGCTGTGAAGAGTGATTTCTTAGACCTAAAACGCGCGATTTTTGTTGTTGGCGAAAACAACGTTATTTTAAGCCTAAGAAATCCGCTCTTCCGTTGTTTTTTTCTCTATTTTTATGTAGTGCACCTTGTAGTTACGCCCTCCAAAAGTCATACTGTTTCCAATATGGCGGCAAATCTCACTGCTCTATACTGTACAAACACGCTGTAAGGAGAACAGAAAAATCCAGTCGATCGCACTCAGAGGGTACCTGGGGTTATTCAGGGTTCCAAAAATTACTTCGAATACTGGTGCTTCTTACGTAACTAAAGATTTCTTAGTAAATGTTAGCATATTATGCAAATTGTAGGCCCAATTCCTAAAATATAGGGATACGATTGGGGATAACCGTTGTGTTAATAGGTCAAGTCGGGTTCACTCTGTGCCAATGGAGCTTCAGACCCAAGCAAGGAGATAAAAACAAGCCCAAGAAAGAAAGGGAGATTCGCGAGAGTTCTCTGGAGTCCAATAGGAATCCCAGCCAAAAGAACGCGATCCGTATCGCTTATCAAATCAGGCTTAGGTCGAGCGAGATCATTCATTTTTAATGCAAGGGTTCAAAAACTGAAAGTTTCTGCCTTATTTTCTGCATTCTTGAAGGGGCCATTTTGACGCATTCCTTAACGAACTTTAAATAAAATACGTCCTCTCCACAATAATACCGTGTTGATTCTTTGCGTTAAAATCTTGATTCACTGGAACTCGCTAACGCCGTTTGGGTTCGCAACTACTGGAACTAAGGCCAGGTTTACGCCACGATTCGTCTTTGCATTCTCGCAGCTAGAATTTAATCACAATGGCAAAGTTGTCGTTGCCATGGTAACAAAGCTATCTGGATTAGCTAAATCCGACGTCGTTTGAGTAAATCTTTAAGTCTTATAATCCGTGACAATAAGATAAAGAATTCCTCCTGACAAAATGTTCACAGCCGCTTCCGAACTCGAATTATTCGGTGTTTTCATTGCGAGTCGACATAGTTAAAATCGCCGCCATGTTGGAATTTTGCAGCCGATGATTTCTAGCTTCTAGCTGCGAGAATGCAAAGGCGAGTCGTTGCGTAAACGCGCCCTAATAAAACCTGCTATTAAAACAGGTTTTTATTATATACTATATATATTTATATATATATATATATATATATATATATATATATATATATATAACACTTGTAAAAAAATTAAACAATGGAAAAGAGTTTGTCATTTGTCAAGAGTGACATTTTTCAAATAACGAAAAGCACTATTCCGGTCGTAAATTGAAAACCATAATAAAAATTTCCGAGCACAGATCACCTCGCTCAAACCAACTCAAAGCAAGATAAAAATAATAACATCGAAACTCCGCCCTACCCCACCCCAATCGAAAACCAAAAAAAATGCATAATAAGTCTGGAGGCAAATTGGACATCAGCAGACAAAATGTTCTTCTTGTTAAATTAGAATGTAACGATTTTCAAAATCTTATGCTTTATCGTATGCAGTTAAGACTGGCTAAGCATATAAGCAACATAACAGGCTGGCTTGCAATTGGCCATTACTTTGTGATTTATCTGTTATACACAGGATGTCAAAAAAATCCCAGGTCGGTTGAATGACGTCAGAACAAACGAGAATTGAAATTAATTTGTAATTCGCTGTCCCAGTTCAAAGTTTGAAATAGCACTCTGCAACCCGAGCATAGCGTCTCGCGGTTGAAGCGCTCTGGTCCTTGACACAAGAAATCGTGGATCGCCACCCTCTGTGATGCTTATAGCACGTAAGTATCTCAATTGACCTTGGCTTATTAAAAATGAAAATTCGGCACGTGTGCGAATTGTTGAAACATGAGGGTGCTGTTTTACATCTCGGCTTTTATATTGCTGATGTTTTAATTTATTTTAGTTGTTTTTGTTTGTTTTATGTTCTTTCCTTGTGTTTAACTCATTATGTTAATTTCCTTTGTGCATCATTAAGAACGTACGATGTGTTTGTGTGATTGTTTGTACCTCTACTCCTCTGGAACCAAGGCACCTACAAAGTTGGGACTAGGAACAAATGAAAGATAATTGAATTGCACTTCGGTTATGCCTATTTTCAACCCTGTAACTTGATTTTATGGCCCTCAAACAGGCGAAAAGCCTGGAAAAATAACATCAACTTTTATTGTTACCCTCATGATGTTTGTTCATGACGTCGTAGTTTGTTCGTGCACGGGTTAAAATTCGTGACAAACGAACCGTCTTGAAGCTATTCGTTACGTACTGAGGTGATATGGAAAAAAATGCACGCAAAAAATAATCAAAAAGGACGACGTATTTTGCAACATACCACATATATATCTTAAAATTGGTTTTGTATCAACTAACTTTAAGGATGGGGGGGGGGGGGAATTCAGGCTTAATGGCGCGTCGACAGCTTGGTCATTAGCGCCAACCTCAGTCACAGTGCAAATCAGACTCGTAGACCTGGTTTTACAGAGTAGATAAATTTTTTTTGACACCCTGGTTTAGGAAGTGTGTCAAATATTCGTGTTTCTGAAGCACGGAGGTGCATGGATTGAGCGAGCAAAGAGAGCGATTTCCAAGTAAACTAAACTTTTGCAATGTGTGTTTCGCTTCGCTCTCTCTATCTTTCATCCGTCACCTTCGTAGGGGCTTACTTCTGGAGGAGAAGACGTACAAACGTGCAAACAAACAAACAAATTGTATGTTTTGAATGATATAGGTGAAATGCAGACGTGCTGAGGAATGCGATGAACGAACTGTGAGCAATAATTGCAATTATTAAAATCAATACATCGATTTTGTGATGCTTTTGGAATCAAAGAAATTACGTGCAGCATGGATCAACGCCAATGGAGTGAGCGAAGCGAACGATATGACTAGTTTCCCTTAAATACGCTCTTGTTTCCACCAATGGCTTTGTTTCTGGCCCTACTCCCGGCTTGGTGGTGAGACGTCACTACAGTCCCTACGTCAGCTGGTCGCGACGTGTCGTCACTCTGCTGATTTTCCCTTCTGCCACTTTTGGTCGAAATCCGATGTCGTCGACCCCTCTTGTATGCTGCTTCTACCCATTATTTTCTACTGCTTCCAATGGATTTTCAGCCCCTGCAGCAAGCTTCTAAAAAGGCCAAAGATTCTTCCGTTCGAGGTAAAATTATTACGCAGTTTAGACGATCTCACTACTATACAACAATGTTTGTAACAATGCAACAAGCTTAATACCTTCATCTCAGGCCCGGAGGACTGGGATTTACACCCCAGGCCTGGAGTTCTGAGATCGACAAAGGGCCAGCACACGCACTACAAAGAACGAATTGTGCTGACGTTCTTTTGCTCAGAAAGCCTGACAATGCGACTATGTGTGCAACAATGTTTGCACAAAAACGAATCCTAATGGCGATTCTCCCTAGAGCGAACAACAACGATGTTGCAATAAGAATGACTGTGAATGCGCTTTTCAATTGTTACGCGACTGGGCGATAAATAGGTTATTACCCGCTTTCCTCGTATTGAGCTCAACAATGGCTCGGCCCCTGCGGGGCCTCGACATTGTTAATCTCAGTACTCGGAAAGCGGATAATAACCTTTACTAAGTTCACCTATTATATTCGGCTTCATGTAATTATTATTAGGCCGCCAAGGTTAATCCTATTAACCAAGTTAATCGCACCGAATAATACCTTGGACGTTAAATGAAAACATGAAGATTGCTACCGCTAGTAGCAATCTTCTAGTTTTCATTTAAATTTCGAACTATTATACTAAAACCGCACTCAACTTCTGACTGGAGGAATAGTTCGAGAGCCGTTTTACGAACTATTTTCGCTTGTTCGTATCCCTACGCGCTCAGCTGTTCTAAAACTGCTAAATATTTTCTTTACCTGACGTTGTCGTTGGCCTTCAACTCCTTTAAACTTTTTTTCACATATACTGACGTGCGGGCCAAAGCAGAGTAAAGTAGCTTTTCATCCTTTGCTGGTGACCGTCGTCTGTATGCACGATAACTTTTGAATCCATTGTCGGATTCATTTCACATTTCCACTTGCCATCGCTGCCCTATTCTTGGATTTAAGCTCGCAAATCTCTAAAATTAGGCAAGAGGTTTCGTGGATTTGAACTTTCAACTATCTAAATATACATCAACATAGGCTACGATTCTTCGCGGCTTTTAATTTTGTGTGCCATTCAAAATGCTATTCAAAATGCTATAGAAATTAATTTTTCATTTTAAAAACCTGATAATTTAATTTTTAAATAACTTTTTTTAAGTTAATGTTCCCTCTTTATTTTTCAATAACCAACACGTGAATAGCCCTTGCAAGAGTTTCACAGATTTGAGTGATCAACAGTCTTTCAGAGGGAAAAAAACAAAAAACAGGAAATAAACGGCATTACGAATACGAGTTAGGATGCTTTGGCTGGCGACAAAAAATGACCAAGCTGAATGATGCAGGAAAGTATTACGTGACAGGTAGTGCCTTTAAGAATATATATTTATTTTGGCGTATGATTATTTAAAAGCTTAGGTTCATTTTGTCTTTCCTGTGTCACACGGAGTTGTTAAGAATTTACAGTCAGTAAAGCCTATATAAATGTTGCATATTATTTTCATTGGCTTTCCTGTGTGACACCTTTTTGCTACATGTCAAGCCATTGTGAATATTGCAAACGTTATGGTACCGTAGGATGCAGCAAAAATAGGGAGAGGATACGTGATTTTAGTGCGCATTTATTCAGTATTGAGTTATACATATTTTTAATTCTCCAGGAAAGGGGGGGAAGGGGGAGAACTTTTTCTTTCGTAAGATTTTGTAGTCCTGAAAAGGACAGTTTTTAGCTGAAGAGCTCAGTTTTTAGCAAAAGAGCTTTTGTTTTCAAGCAGACAGTAGTTGATGTTTACAGATCTTAAGTTCTACTCTGAGCAGTCTGTGTCTTCATTGTTGAACTTGAGTTCTTATCTGAATTGTTTACATCACAGGCGATTCGTTCCACAATAATATCAGCCATGCCATCGCTTTTCCACAAGTTGTTTTCTTCATTCTCAGTGTGTTTTACAAGTTTGGCCTACCCTTCCGTTGTCACTACAGCAAGTGCGTTCGGTGTAAGTTCATGGACTTCTTTCGGTCTGAATGTTCGATCATTTGCATCAATAAATCTCTTGATCTGGCTCGATGTCATTTCAATGCGGTTCACAATGAAGCAAAAGCAACATTGAACATAGTATAACCATGACGTGAAGCAAGTTTATCAATTCGGTATATGTCTTATTGTTTTCGTGCACGTTGAAATCACAAGAAATTCACGACGCCCATTGCCTTCCGCCCAAAATTTGGCAAACCGCAGTCATCGTTTACGGCAGCTCTTATCATTTTACCTGGGAACTGTACGTACCTTTTCTATAAACTGCGAGGATTTTTTGTCTATTTGCCGAAAGTATGAAGTCATCGTAAATTTTTAGCCGAGTTCGAGTACCAACGGAGTTACGATGTTTCCTGGCTGGCGACGTAAAATGACCAGCGCTGGTTGCAAATACCTTTTTAATTTGGAAGACTGCATTTCATGAAACGCTTGTTTAGTCTGCCGCATCCTTTGCCACGTCACTTACCGAATTGTCTGGATGCTGTCGACGACGTTTGCTGTAAACATTAACTACCGTCTGCTTTTGCGATGATGTCAAGGGCTTTACTTGGGAGTGGGGTTTAAAATATTTGTGCGGAGAGACGACCGCCATTTTTAAAACTACCGCGTCGTCTGCTCCGAGCCGTAACCATTGTCGTAACCATAGCAACTACGTGCACATTTCGAAATAGGAACAGGTCGTTTAATATCTCCGAATTAAGTGTCACGTTATCTTAAAATTATAACCTCGTTTTACCAATAAAAATGAAAAGTTTGCGTGAGTTATTTCATCGTGAAACTTTATTATTTTAACGGACTATTTTCTCTGCACCAGAACACAAACAATCGCGTCTGCAAGAGTGGGCCCTTAA
>JAHWFP010081039.1:0-47018 GCA_023313725.1 Lithobius niger
TGTGTGTCCTAATATGCTACCGTACGTTGAGATCATGCAGCTTAAAAATGGCCGGCAAACAACAATAAGGAGATCGAGGGAGAGCGAATTACGTGAAGGTGCATTGTATTAGCTAATATATGCCTATATGCAGTCATTCGTAAAAATACCACGAATTGTTTTGTCAGTATGCGACAGCGCAGTGTCTGTTAGTCGGAATCTTTGAATTCCAATTTGGGCCGGCTTTAGCTACGATTACCAGCGCCATGTTTTCTGTGCTTCTGCAGTCCTTGTCAAGAGGTGAGCACTATTTATGCTTGTAGCCCTTCTGTGACTTGCTACCATTGCTACTGTAAGAGTTTCTACCACCTGCTACCACCTATTGAAAGTCTAAGAATCCGGGAACATCTAGCGCTATCTAGTACTATATGGCACTACCTAGCACTTGCTTGCATCAAGTGAAACGCCATTTCTTTCAACGAAACAAACAAGACACTTTCCTCTTTAATTATTGAGTGGAAATTTGGTTCGTCCTCTTGCACCTCGGAGCAAGCTGTAAAGGTTAACAATGTCACTACCGCTAGATGGTACCACAGCACTTTCGTACGATTTTCAATCGCTGATAGTGCCACTTTAAATGATAAACAAGTTGAAAACATTCGTGTTAGTTTTACTCACAGCCAATGGAAATCCATCCGGTACGCATCTAGAGAACTCCAGCTTTCAAAATCAACACACAGAATTTGTACCAAGGTTACAAACGTTCATCAATTAGTCAATTTATTACAAGGAGCCCTGGCCCGAAGCCGTACGCCCCTATACAAAAATACATCATCCTTCATTTACAAGTCGAACCATGACACTAAACCTCGTACACTAACTCAGGCCACCACCGGAACAACACCTGCAAGACAGATCACCAAAACTCACCATCAGAACTTACCATCATAGCAGTGAAGCCCAACCCCACGGTGAAGAGAAATAGAAATGCATAAGGAAACCATGAACTAATACACTCACATCAAACCTGAATGCATGAGTCTACGCAAACGTTCATTTCTTTCTATTCTCAGGAGCCCTGGTCCGTAACCGCACGCTCCTATTTGCATCTTACAACATATAATACACAACACACAACGTAATATTACACCAGACCAAACCAACCAGGTTCTCATACCACAGCTACAGTGACCACTCTACCCGGCACCGTAACAACAAAGTGCTCTATCAAGGCACACAGCTGAAGTCCTCCTGCGAAGTGCATTGCAAACACACGAAGCACACCTAGTACACGAAGCACTCAGCACTGAACACTCAGGAACGAAGCACCATTGAAGCACACTAGAATCACTGCCGAAGCACATCAGAAGCACTAACCATCGCCACATCACCAACACACAGAGCCAGCGAACGGACACTTCCTGACATGGGATAAAAGGGGCCAGGGAAGTATCCATCATACCTGCACACCTGTTGCAGTACAGTACCTGGCTAGTAGACGCAACTTTCACAATGGAAACCTGCCTGCTGTCGTTGACAACAGCAAGCTAATAGTCGGCAACTCTTTGACCCACTGTGACAACATGCAGCGGTGGTGCACAAACCATGGGAAAATCAGGAGGAAGTGCTCTGGCGACATGTTCATGTTGCACACGGCACAGTAAGGAATATCAACCCACCTGATCTGGTACTGGTGCGCTTGCAAAAGCGAGTGTCCAGTGCGAAGCCTGGACAGGAGCCTCGCATCGCTGTAATTGAGATTGTGCAATATTGGCCGCAAGCTACACTGTGGCTGCACTTGAAACAAAGTTCACCCTGCCGCAGACGCTTCCCATTCTTTCTGCCACTCCTCTAGAAACCCGCGCTGTATGGTTTGCCACCGCGCCCTGACCGAGAGAGTTAGGCAGACAGTCGGGCTTCTCAACACAGCTGCCTCCCGCACCAACCCATCTGCTTGCTTATTCCCTCGTACCACCATCATGCCCACGAACCCACGTAAGGGCCGCAGCACCACGCTGTAGCGCCGTCTAGAACTTCCAGCCAATGGTAAAGACTAAAGGCTCACTCACGTCAAGCATTTCCAAGGAATGGCGCAGACCCCTCACACTAGACAACGAGTCAGTGCAGATCAAAAATGACCTCAAATCTAGGTCTTGTGCCACATCTAGCGCAACCGAGATGGCGACCATCTTGCAAACAAGACTGGATAACACAACTGGTACACACCTCTGTGCCGTAACCTTCAACGAAGTTATGTTGACACCAGCTCCTCCAGATTGCGTAGTCGCTACAAACGAGGCATCACTAAACACCTCACACTCCATATATACCTGATCAGACACCTCCAGAACAGCTGGGCACCAAGTCCAGGTACTCGGCGGACTGACCCATCCTACTTCAAAACAATATTCTGAAATCTTAAGGAGAACAGAAACACCATGCCCCGCAACACCCAACAGACTGCGAGCTTGTCACTCAATTGTCTGTAAATCTGTAAGGATCCGTCCCACAGGATCCATCTGTCCCCTGCTCAGATTCCTCATGATTAAAACAGCCAACAATTCATTCGCACGGCGTTCAAGGGGCAGCTCGCCACACTCAACCCAAAGTGCTTGGAGCGGCGTAGAGGACAGGCACCCTGAGACCATCCGCAAACATTCATTCACGGTTGTCTACAACATCATAATGTGGCGTTTCGAGGTACAAAAAAATGGCAGATGATAGTCTAGACATGCTCTAACGAAGGTCTTGTATGCTGCAAGAAGTACCCCACGACTCACCGATATCATCTGCCTAACCAAGGCCCTGAGCACAGACATGCGTGCTTGAACCTTAGCTCGTAACTGGCTGACATGAGCATTCCACGTCAGCTCTGAATCTAGAACTGCATCTCCACTCACTGCAACTCACTGCAACTCCATTCACAATGAGTGTCGGTCACACTTGCAAACTATTCCGCTCGCATGTGAAGACCAACACCCTCTCACCAAGTCGCAACACAACACGGTCAAGTGCCTCTTGCGCACACTGTGCCATAAGGTGCAGATCATCGACTACGAACCACAATGCGACGTCATCGGCGTAACAAACTATATTTGCTGAGACACTCCGTTCAACCAAATCATCATTGATTACTAATGCAAAAGGCATTGGGTTCAGGCAGCCCCCTGTCCGTCCGCGCCTCTGCAGACCAGAACCCATTAACCCATTTAACAAACTTCCGTGCCCCAAGAAGGGCAACTCTGGCTCGCGTAAGCTTTGGACCAACACCCATGCGGGCTAGAGTCGCTTCCACCCAACCAATAGACACAGTGTCATATGCAGCCTTAATATCCAGAAAGACTGCAACAACCATGTTCCTTTGCGCCCATGCTTCTCGTATACTCGACAGGAGATACAAAATCGCATCTTGGGCGCTCCTGCTGGGCCTGTATCCAAACTGAACAGCTGCCAAACAGCTATAATGCTCAACGTGCCACTCTAACCGCCGCACTAACATTCGCTCAAAAACCTTGCGGAGACAGGACAAAAGGGCTATCGGTCTGTAGTTAACAATACTAGACCTGTTGCTGCCTGCCTTATGGACTGCCACTAAAATAGTATACATCCACGTTGGTGGTACTTCAGCACCATCCAAAATGTACTGGAAGAGCGTCAATAGTTTCTCCTTGGCCTCACGAGACTGATCTTTTAAACGACCGTATGTTATCCCATCTACTCCTGGTGAGCTAGCGGTCTTGCACTTCGAAAGAGCCGCTTCAATCTCACAAAGACCCATCGAACATCACTTGCACACGACTCAGTGCTGCTCTGCGTTAGAGGTGGCGGGATGCCAGCAGGAAGGGCATAGACGCTGGCAAATCTTTCATTAAATGCGTCAGCCATGTCCTCACCCCATAGTATATTACTGCTGGTTGCAACTGTGCGCGTATCGTAGACCCATGACACACTGACCTTAAAATCGCGTTGCCGGAGCACATGCCATGCTTGAGTCAGCGACTCCGCCGAGCCAACTTGCATACACAGTCTTTGACCGTAAGCTTGTTTCTCATATTTTATTATAAACTCTGACTCCCTGGCACTACCCCTGTATGTCAGCCATTGACCATCACTCGGGAACCTCTTCCACTGCCGATAAGCCTTACGCCTGTCATGTACAGCACCAGAACAGGCATGGGACCACCAGACAGGAAGCCGCCGCAGCCCTTTAGTCCCAGTTCGTTGCCTGTAACGTCGCCGGACAAGATTTTCAGTTAGCCAGTGCGAGAAGCTTCCATTTTTCCACAATTGGATGCTTTCTGATCCCTAACGGTGATTGTACACAACTTACAACAGGGCGCAGAAGAATTGGGAAATGATCACTATTTCTCAAATCATCTGAAACTTCAAAAGTGAAAGCCGATGCTATGGACGGTTGACAGACAAAAAAATCTACAACCGACTCTTGCACAGAGCCACTTTGCCATCTGGCAAACGTTGGAGTCCCGTTTTGAATGACACTCAATTCGTTCTGGTGAATGGCAGTAGCTAATCTGCGCTCTCTTGCATCCACTCTGAGTGACCCCCAGTAATAATGATGGCCATTAAAATCACCTCCTACGAAAAAAGGTGGAGAGAGCTGACCAAACCAAGAATTCCATTCTGCAACAGATGGGTTTCCAGTCGCATACAGAAAGACCAGGCTTACCCATTGATTCAGGATCAAAATTTTAATTCCGCATGCCTTAATTCCATGCACATGATAGCTTAACACAAACGGTAGGTACGGTACTGCCCACTTAACAAAAATGCCTACTTTTAGACCAGAATACACAAAATCCGCTTGCATATTTGACGCATTAAAATCATGCATGTTATTTGTTGTGTAAAACGCCCTGTGTCATTTTACCTCTTTAGTTTTCGCTCAATTTCCCACATTCAGTGATTAGCCTAGATTAACTAGATAGTATCCTCCGTCCAACAAAGGGTGCTCACGTGGAGACTTATTAAACTTGGTGAGCTATGCCTTCAGTTAAAAACAATCCGTTTGCTGATATCATTTTTGGTTGATTTGATTTGATTTGATTTTTATTTGAGTTCTAACGGGCCCACAGAGCCATACACTCATTTTTGGTTCCCATTTTATTAAACAATGAAATACCGGAGTACATTTTGGGACACCATGTACTTTGACATGCACTTTTCTGACTCTTAATTTGTTTATGCATTTAAGGTAGTGCGTTTTTGCCCTACAAATAAAACACAAAGACATTATGACTATCTCTGAATAGGCCATAACAGGTAGCACGGAGAGTGAGAAAGGAATTCCCATTTATCTGCATCACTGAAAGGATAGGCTGTACGTGCGTGCATGCATGTTTGTTCATTTACATCTCTTGATAAGTGGCACTTGTGAACATGAGAGTAGTGCCAAATAAAAAATTAAATTGGTCAGATCTTAGGCCAACGAAAGTATTTCCGTTTTGTAGATATATCTTACGCATAAGCAACCTGAACTGTTCAAAATTAGACCTTCAGGATGAAATGTAATATCATGTTTTACAATTATATTTTACCCGACAAGATTCATATACACCCTGAAAGGCTTTAAACCAATTGACCAGGTCTTGCCGCCAGTGGTCGTCACGGTTAAAAAACACGGCGACATACCGCACAACCATGTCCGTTTTCCCTTGATAATTCTCTATCACGTGGTGAAAAATGAACACAGAGCAAGTATGGTCGCCCTATGGTTGCCTGCACGCTGCCTGGGATCCTAGTGGCCGCCGCAGCTGTCTGGCCATGGCGGCCAAGAGCGCGTTGCTACATATACCGTAAGCATTCTCGTTGATCACAGCGACCTGGCTGCCGTGTGCGAGGGGGCCCATAATGGTGCTTGTGAGTATAGGGTAAAGTTTACCGCACTAAACGCTCATATTTTACAATTCACCTGACGTCTTCAACATAATTCCAGAGAGGATTTTTTTTTTTTTAAGTTTTGGGATAAATGTTGTCAAATCCAGATTCAATCCATGTCAAGTCTTCACTTTCCTAGGAGGAGACTTCGATCTCATCAATTTTCTTTCTGCCATCTCCCGAAAGGAGTGTAAATAATATTCAAGATTCACTGAATGTTTTGTTTGAATGAAGACAAATAACTGCACTTCAACTCGTTTCCGTGATGACTTATTGATTTTTCATTTCGGCGAAGCTCAATCCTCAAGGCCTTTGGAGACCTCACCCTCTTCAGTGGTTCTCTCTCTTCAGCTCCATATGAATCCATTCGTTTAGCTTCGCTTCTTCATTTGGCCCAAGTGACCGTTTTCCTTCTGCCTCAGCCACAAGACAGAGCGAACTAGCTGCGGTCACCAGAGGAGATGACCACCTAACACTTCTCAAAAGGTTGCTCCTCTGTTACTCTGACTTTACCAGCCCATTTCAGAGCGAAGAATGTCAGATCTTATTAGGTGCCCAAACCAAAAGCAAAACGAAACTGACATTTCCTTATTCAGCTTTTGCCCAACACCTGTGACCCCCTTTAAATAAGGAAAGTGGATTTGTGACGTGATTAAGCGTGTGTATGAGCTTGGGCCAAACCACATCGATCTTCCAAGTAAGGTGTGGGCACACGAACTACAGGCTTTGGCTGCATGTTGGGTATACGGCTGTGGCACTCCTCTGGATGAAGTGGTAGCAGCATGTTCTTGGAATCATAACCGACTTCATTAATCATTATCTCCGTGGCATTATTGGTTCAAGGGGTGCAAAATCTATGAAGGAACAACTTTGTAGCCAGTAGTCGTGTTGGACAATAGCCAATCACCCGCTACTATTTATGGAAAACCACTAATCCTTCCTGGTACATAATAGAATGAACTGACACACAGTAAGCAGTACTTGTACATAGTGAAATGAACTTACTTTCAGTAAGCAGCAATTATACACAGTGGAATGAACTTACACACAATAAGCAGAACTTGTACACTGTGAAATGAACATACTGAACGTAAGCAGTACTTACAGTGAAGCGATTTGACACTCAGTGGATAATACAGTGGATAGATGGATAACTTTACGCACAATAGACTCATTGTACACAGTGGAAAGTTTTTTACACAGTGGTTACTTCGCACAACAAAGACTGAATGAAGAAACCTATTAGGTGGGTACCTTTTTTAGTTATTAGAGTATGATTATTACACTTAAGAACATCAAACGGTGACCCTCCTCTGGGGGATTGAAGTCAGAACATAGTATTGAAGTAAGTATTTTATCCATCCAAAACAAAACTGGTGTAAAAAGCCGCCAAGTTTCCAAAAAGGATCAGCATTTGAAGGTAGTGATATCATTCAACAGGGAAAGGCCGCCAAGGTCAATCCTATCAACCAAGTTAATCGCATTGGCTAATAGTTCAAAAGTTAAAATGAAAACTAGAACATTGCTACTCGCGATAGCACTCTTCGGTTTTCATTTAACGTCCACCGAATTATTCAGTATGATTAAGTTGGCTAATAGGATTAACCTTGGCGACGTTTCCCTGTTGAATAATATTATCACTACCTTCAAAAGCCGATCCTTTTTGGAAACTTGGCAGCTTTTTACACCAGTTTTGGTTTTGGGCGGATATTATAACTTTCATAGGACTGTAAATGTACAAAAGGTTACAGCGTCTTATCTGCATATGTAACTTTTTTTCTGTAGGAATTTTATATCTATCAATTTTCACATTAATAATTTTCAAATTTACCATTGCCGATTAGCCATTATATTGGCCAAATTGACACGGCTTAATTTATTGTACGACCATTTTTCTCATGCTTAAGTTTCTTTAATCCCATTTTTGCAGACACTGGCTAACAATCACTGATTTCGTTCACATCGCTCACTCAATTAGCGAACGCCCTTTAGTTGTTTTGTTTATCCCTGCACCTTCCCCTTACTTTTTCAAGATTTCGGCAGCATTAAGATTTATTCTCGACATCAAAAGATACGCTTGCAGTTGCTTGCAGTTGATAGACACATGTAACTTAGGACTGTAAACATACAAAAAGTCAGCGCACCTTCTTATATTCTGTTCTACCTTTTTTTTTGAGGAATTGAGAATTTTTTGTTTGCTTTTTTCGTTCAGATTTATTCATGCTGAAACCCCCAAAGGTCACCGTTACTAAAACAGCAGAACGCGAAGTATTTTATTTGTTGGTTATTAACAAAAACCCTGTTTGCTCGTGGGTGCTCGTATTGTTGGGTAACCATCATCTAATGTGAGTGTATTGCTTGTAGGCATTATTGACTCATTAAATTCCATTCAATTCAATTCTAACGTTCGTCCCGTTATTCTTACACAATCCACGGCAACGTAAATGTTAGCTTATTTTGTCCTTCGTTACAGTTCAGATTTAGTTTGTAACATATGTGTTACTACACATGTGGGTTCTAACTTAGCAAGGGCCCACACCATCAAGGTGTGGTTGGACAGAGTAACGACTAGAGTAGTAGTTTAGAGCTAGGCAACAACTGGCAAGGCCAGCAAGCCCTTATATACTTTATTCAACAGACACCCTCTAGTGGGTGTGCATACAACTAAAGGAATAGAGGTAAGGCCACTTGAGGTGTACAACAAACTTGAGGTGTTAATGAAAGTAGCTAACACTAGTTAGCTACACCTTAGCTCATACACCATACTCACCCCTCCTGAAAAAGGCGTGTTCGTGCAGCAAACACACAAAAAAAATACCTATCTACAAATTATGCCCAATATATACACAAAACACAATCCCTACCCCCTAAGCTAGGTTAGCAAGTTAATATTTATATTTTTTTTCTAACACTATTTTTTTTTAAATCCAATATTACACAGAACAAATATCCCCCTAAAATTATACACGTAACCAAAAACATTTACGTATAATCTGGGAACATACAAGAAATACACTGAAACCCAAGAAAACCATAGAAATATAAATAAATAATATGGTGGCTGCCCAACGGAAAACTACTAATCTTAATTAATCAAAGATCAAGTCGCCGCCTCTCTGTCCGTGCTCGATTGCTCCTTCGAAGCACAGGTGCATCCCCAACAATAGTTTGTGGTGGAATTCCCCCAACTCACGGAAAGTTTGTTTAGCTGGCGAAGCTTCTCGTAGCAGAATTGGCATAGTGTTGGCGGAACCATTTTCCCTGTGCACCCCTCCAACACTTGGAGACAAAACTGGTAGTAATAATGCAGCGCGTCGCGATGATGTTTGCACAGAGATCTTTGGCGCTGTCGATGACGCAACAGGTGTAGATCTTAAATGAATGACCGGCATTTCCGAACGCTCGGTGTTATTTGCTATCGGTGGTCGCAAATTTGTTGTTTCATTTTCGATTTCTCGACTGGTGACTGAAAAACTGGGTTTTCACGCCAGTTGATTGAATCGGAACCGGAAAATGAAGCGAATTCCTCTCTGTTACGTAGTTGATCGGCGTGCTTCCTGTAAACTTCACCTGTTTTATTTTTTACAGCATAACGCAAATTTCCATCCTTTCGAATCACGTTTCCTGCTTGCCATCGGTGTTTCGAGTTTGGTTTATACTCTCTAAACCATACAGGTTGGTGATCTTCGAAGCTTATTTGTGGCTTATTGATAGTTGGCTTTAATTGACGGTCTTGTACAATTTCACACTTGTCATTTGCAGATGGTATCATTAGCGATAGGCGTGTTCTCAGGTGTCTTCCTAGAAATATGTCCGCTGGTATACGTTGCGTTGTGCTGTGCGGTACATTGCGTGCAGCCATTAGAAAATGTAACAGAGAATTCTCTAAGCTTAGACCTTGTGTTAAACTAGATTTTACAGATTTTTTAAACGAACGATCCAGGTTTTCCGCTGCACCATTACTAGCCGGAAAATACGGAATGTTGGTTATGTGCTTGATGCCACACTCCTTTAGGAAACTGGTAAATTTTGAACTAACGAAATTTGGTGCATTGTCAGAGACCAAAATTTTCACCAATCCAAATGTAGCAAATAATTCCCTCAATATTTTAATAATACAAGCACTGGTAGTTGTTTTCATTTGAAACACAAAGGGGAATTTTGAGTGAGCATCCAGGAGGCATTAAAAGAAACAAGGTCCTGCAAAATCAATGTGTATTCGCGACCAGGATTTTGCTGGACGGTCCCATACATGATTTCGTCCAGAAAAATTCTCTTTATCTAGTTGGCAAGCCTCACAGGTTTTTACAGTGTATTCTAGGTCTTTGTCTATACCAGGCCACCAGACTCTTGAACGCATAAGAGCCTTTATCCGCACCACCCCACAGTGGCCCAGATGGAATTCTGTTAACACATGTGGTCTTAATATTTCTGGGATTACCAATCTGAGCCCCCAAAAAATAGCTTTACCTTCTAATGATAGCTCATTCTTTCGGTGCAAATACGGTTTTAAACTTTCGTCACCAACCTTGTCAGGCCAACCCTCGTTTGTGTAACGGAATACTGTGGACAAAACCTTGTCCTTAAGCGTTAATCACTCCAGTTGGTCCGACAAGACAGGCAAAGATTGAATAGTCTGTAAGTTCATAACTTGATAGCCAGGCATTTTTTCAACAGGAGGCGTGTACGCCAAAGGCATTCGAGATAAATAATCTGCTGTTAGATTCTGTTTGCCCAGGATGTGTTGGAGCTCAAAATGGTAGCCATTCAGGTGTAGTGCCCAACGCTGAATGCGAGCTGCAGCCATAGCTGGAATGGCAACCTTACTACCAAACACCAAAAGCAACGCTTTTTTGTCCGTCTGCAGTATAAACCTCCTGTCAAAAAGATATTGATGGAACCTCTTGACCCCAAACACTATCGAAAGTGCCTCACGGTCGAACTGGGCATAAGAAAGTTCAGCCCTGCTAAGAGCCCGTGAAACAAATGCAATAGGTCTATCTTCCCCAGTAGGCATTGTATGAACCAATGCTGCGCCAACCCCAATGGGGGACGCGTCGCAAACTACTTTTAAAGGGAGATTTGGGTCATAGTGCACCAGAACCTTTGAGTGTAAAAATGCTTTTTTTTACGTTAGTAACTGCCCCCGAACATTCAGCTGTCCAGAGCCAGGGTGTCTTTGGTGATAACAACTTGTTTAGGCGAGCTAGCAGAGATGCCATATGTGGCACAAATTTTCGATACTGGCTCATGAACCCTAAGTAACTTTTTAACTCTTGAGCATTACTGGGCTCCGGCGCAAGCCTTATGGCACCAAGAACCTCTGGAAGGTTAGACATTCCATTTTTATTAATGACAAAACCAAGATAGTTAATTTGATCCTTATTTATTTTACATTTTGCCTTTTTGACTCGAACACCATTTTCTTGCAAGGCTGAGCATACTTTAAACAATGCTTGGTCATGCCCCTCACCCTTTCCGGATATCAAAATATCATCAAAAAAGGTTGTGACTTAGGAATATCCTTCAGCACATGTTCAATGCACTTCTGGAAAATTCCAGGAGCACTCGCTAGGCCCAATGGAACTCTTTGCCACTGGAATAACCCTAAACAGGTGTTAATTGTAAGGGCGGGTTTAGAGTCTTCTTCGAGCTCAACTTGCAGAAATGCATCACTCAGATCGATGATCGAAAACCTGTCACTACCAGCCAGTTTACCAAACAATTCTTCCGCTCTAGGAACGGGATGGTATTCTATTTCTAGCTCCGGATTGACTGTTATGCTGTAGTCGCCAACAATCCTAATGTTGCCATCAGGTTTGAAGACCAACACTAGTGGGGTTGCCCAGGCACAACAATCTACCGGCTTCAGAATCCCCTCCTGAACCAATCGATTGATTTCAGACTCCACCTTGCTTTTAACAGCTAAAGGCACAGGTCGGGCCCTGCAAAATTTAGGTTTGGCCCCCGGCTGAAGCCTGATACTGGCTTTGAAATCTCTGAACTTTCCCAGTCCCGGTTTAAACAAGTCGGAGAATTTTTCAAAGATGTCCTCGTAAGTAACAGAGCCTACAAATTCGGTAACAGCTTCAGGATCACGAACTTCGATGTTAAAGAACTGACTCGGGCTTAGTTCAAATTTCCTAATCCACCCTTTTCCCAAAAGGGCAGGTTGATTGCCAGGTGCCACTACAACACTCAGTTTCTCAACCTGGTTGTTCAATTTAACATTTAGTTTTATTACTCCTAACGGCTTGACTACCTCCCCAACCCACGATTTTAGCGTGATGTTGGTAGGAATTAATTTAACATCCGAAAAGTAACTATTATACCAACTAACAGGGATTAGGGTTGAATCACAGCCAGAATCTACTTCGAGAGGCAATTTATGACCATTTAATTCACAATGTACAATCCACTTTGTTGAATTGACATGTGAATAGGTCATGGTATATATATTAGAGCTCAGGCTATCATCCGACTCAACACAAGTGGCGCCTTGAATCTGAATTTCCAGATTCTTCTACATGATGTGCTTTCTTTTTGTTATACTCAAATGATTTATTCTTACCAGAGTTATCTGCCCTTTTTGGCTTAAGAGTAGTGGTGCCCGAGCTGCTACTAGTGCCTGGTTTCTTGCCAGACTTGCATACTCGTTTCAGGTGGCCCACTTCCCCGCAAATTGAGCAGGCTTCCCTCCTCCGTTTGCACTCTGTTTTCACGTGGTTTTTGTATCCACAACAATAGCACGTTAAATCCGCCTCAGATTTAAAATTAGGATGCTTATCTCTTACTTGGTGAGTGGATGACCCCTGAAAACTACTAACACTTTGTTCAGCCCTTTCTTGAGCAAGTGCAATCTCGCAGGCTTTGTCAAACGTCACTTTTTCAGGCTCCATTGTCATAAGGGTTTCCTGAGCTTTTGCATTTCGAATTCCAGAGACAAACCTGTCTCGCAAAACCTCCTTTAGGAATTCCTTATATTGACAATTTACATTTAAACGTTTCAACTCCTGAATGTACATTGAATGTACTTTCACCCGGAGCTTGCACTCGCTGCATAAACTGAACTCTTTCATAAATACAACTAGGACTAGGGTCCAGGTTACATTTTAGCAATTCATCTATCTCGTCAAGTGACTTGGATGCAGGAGCATCAGGTGAGCATAGATTCCTCAACAAGCCATAGGTCTTTTTACCTATGCTTGAAAGACCTATCTTGTACGTCAAAAGCATCAAAGTGTAATTTGCCTCGTTCCAAATATACTGTCCAGCTTTCACTAGTGGCATCAAAAGCCTCAAACTTTTTGTGTGTTCTTGGCGGTGCTTCACCCATTCTGACCAAACCCTCAGACACACTTTCAAAGCTTAAATTACTAGTACTAATACTAGAACTAACAGAAATCAAAGAAGTACTAATGGTACTCCAACTACTAGACGTATTTAGACCAGATGCATTAGCTGAACTCTTAAAAGCTACATCTTCATCGCTCATAAGCGATAAAATAAGTAGAAAAATCACTACATTTGATATAAGCCCAAATAGCCTTCCCATTACCTTTAAGAGTAATTTAAACTTTAAACTTTTGAGCAGTAAGTTTAAATAATCTATCAGCAACTTGCGTATTCTGTAATCTTTTCAAGTATTTAAATTTGCTTACAAATCTTTACAAAATATCACTAGCTGATAACAAGAACACGCTTTGCACACAGTATTCTTTTTAACAATTAATCTGCTCTTTACTCCATTTAACCTGAAAACAAGTCATGAGTTTTTAACAAATCAACAATTGGCTGCCTAAACCCCTACTTGCACGCAATGCACCGCATTCCCACCGACACTATGCCAGCAGAATGCTTTTTGATGTGGCACACTTGCGAACAAGTCTTCACCCATACGAGGGACTTAACTCCTACAAATACCTCCAAATCCAAGAAGAACGGGTAATCAAAGGTTCCCCTTCCCGGCCGAACAAGAAATCGCTGATTCAACGTCTACTTCGGCTGCTTTCAACTGCTATCCGAGCTGCCACCTCAGAAATCAGTCTACTAACAGTCAGTCCTGAATTTTTGGTTAGGTAATCTTCATTTGCCTAAATTGGTTCCCCATAGCATTTAGGCCTGAGTTTACCAATTCCATTTAGGCCTGGAACTTAATCCAGTTCTGGTATGCTGTTAAGTTAGTTTTTAACTAAATCATCCTCGTCGCCAATGTAACATGTGTTACTACACATGTGGGTTCTAACTTAGCAAGGGCCCACACCATCAAGGTGTGGTTGGACAGAGTAACGACTAGAGTAGTAGTTTAGAGCTAGGCAACAACTGGCAAGGCCAGCAAGCCCTTATATACTTTATTCAACAGACACCCTCTAGTGGGTGTGCATACAACTAAAGGAATAGAGGTAAGGCCACTTGAGGTGTACAACAAACTTAAGGTGTTAATGAAAGTAGCTAACACTAGTTAGCTACACCTTAGCTCATACACCACATAGTTCGTACAGGCTTTTACAATCAATCCAAAGACCAGTGTTGATTGTTTTCTCTATGATTGGAGGACACTCATCCTTTAAATTTTAGTTTTTCTTTATCTCTGTACCTTTCCCTTACATTTTCCACAATTTGAAAGATTTCGGTCGCATTGGGATTTATCCTCGACATGGCAATATATGCTTTTAGTTGCTTACAGTTAACAGACACATGTCTGCTAGTGAGGTTTGGTTTGGTTTACTTCTGTGAGTCTCTGCCTTACGCCACACGCCCACATACATATTATATTTTATTTTATTTTATTTTATTGAGCCAAACAGCCTGCAAGCTACACGCTCATTGCTATTCAACTATATCTAATTTACGCTAACCGTACTACACACAGCTGTACCAAGGAACACACCAAAGCACCAGAACAGTCCACCCGCAACACCGTTGCCCACATCCCCAACTCACGAGACGAGCGAAGAACAAGGGGCCAAGACCAGTCACTCCTCAAAACGCTGAGTAGCTCAACAGAAACCAAGAACCCGAACTACAGAGTGGCGACCCGATACCGTATGGGGTGGGAACCCCAAAACCTCACTCAATGGGTCCGCCCCACCGCCTAACACAAAACGACGGCGTGCAGCCCAGCAGGGGCACTTAAGCAGGAAATGACGGATCGTCTTATCCCCATTCCCACACACAAAACTAGGCGTACGTGCCCAACCCAGACGAAAAAGATGGGCTCGGAGTTGAATATGTCCAGTCCGCAGGCGTGACACCAAACCTGCATTACCGCGGGCGAGGCCGTCCAGAAGTCGCAGGCAAGAAGTTGAAGGGTGAAGAGCAAACAGCCGACGACCAGTCGCATTAGTGAACCAGGCCACTGCCCACTCTTCCTGAAAAACCTTTCTCACCACTGGACGAAGGTCACGCGGGCCCAGCGAAAAACGAATTAGACTACCACCACCACCGGCCTCATGCCGAGCCAAGCTATCAGCCAGCTCGTTGCCAAACTCGACAGAATGGCCCTTAACCCAGCAAATGGTCACTGTTGCCACCTGTCTACCCAAGGCAAATAATTTCCACCCGATCTCCAGAGCCACTGGATGGGCCACAGTGACTGCCAGCATACGGAAGCACTTCCGGAGAAATCCAAGCCCCAGCAATGAGTCTGTCATGACACAAAACTCCAATAACTG
This sequence comes from Lithobius niger, assembly GCA_023313725.1. Classification (NCBI taxonomy): domain Eukaryota; kingdom Metazoa; phylum Arthropoda; class Chilopoda; order Lithobiomorpha; family Lithobiidae; genus Lithobius; species Lithobius niger. The sequence goes on from JAHWFP010081039.1 coordinate 15,549, forward strand.
AAGATCAGCACCAATATCAAGGGCTACCGAGATGGCGACTAGCTTGCCCATAAAGGCCAAGGGGTGTCCACCTAGCGAGTAACTAAACTCCCGGCGCAAGTTCGAATTGCAGACCCTCCCTATTCCCCTCCTTCTGGAAGGAGGCGTCACAATAGATTCTAGCACAAGACGGTACCAAATGCACAGGAGCCGAGGGGTCCCAAAGGGCTGCGTCAGCCACCCCCGCTCACACCCACGGGACCAGGCGGGTGGACCACAACCGGATCCGGGAAGCCATTCAGTCCGCATTGACGAAGACGGGATGTCCCCAACCCTGGAGCACCCAGCAGTCCGTGGGCCCTTTGAGACAGCAGCCGATAATCCCCCAAGATACAGCCAGGGGGTTGGCAGGACCCCTGGCAATGGCTGCAAACAAAGCCTAACCAAAATCTCTCAGCATGGTAAACCACAGAGGACTCAACAACCTCAACACGGAGGGCATCGACTGGCGTTGAGGGCAGACAGCCCGAGACCACTCGAAGACAGTCGTTCAGGGCCACCTGAACTCCTCCAAGGGCCCGCCGAGAGCTAGCCAACACCGGGATGTAGAAATCTGTGCACGAGCGCAGGTACACCATGTAAAAGGTAACAATAGTGTGACGCCATGTAACCGATCTGTTACCAGCCAATGACTTCAAAACATTCAGGCGCACCGTAATCCTCTTCCTGACTGCCTCAACGTCGTGCACCCAGGTCAGCTGTGGATCCAGCCAGAACCCAAGGTATCGTACTTTGGAGGAAGACCGGACCAGGGAGCCATCCACCTGAAGTGAAGCCTCACACACCTGTCCCCGCCGGAAGACCATCATCTCCGTTTTGGCACTAGACAGCCTCAAGCCACGTGCAGCAAGCGCTCTGGACCCAATGCCAATCACAGCCTCCAGAGCCACCACCACCATTAGTACGTGCTGTTAGCGACAAAAAGTGCCAAAACATTTCAGTTCCGGCAACAAGCTGCATATTGCACATGGAAGCTGTACACACATTGTAGTTTCTAAATCCATCTGGAGACACTCCCGGAAGTGAAGACGTAATCCGTGATGACGTCATCAAAATGGCCACCACGCGCTGTACTAAATTTCTATTATCTCCGGAACTATTTGATCAATCCTAACGTGCGATGTATTGTTGGAAAGATAATTTAATTTGCTACAAGAAATGCCTGAACAATGTACGCTATAAATCTATTAGTTTTGATTTAATCTAAAGAAAAACATAATATGACTGCTGTGTGATATGTTAATTCTCAATTACCTGCGGAACTAATTGATCAATCTTTTCGTGCGAACTATCGTTGGAAAGGTAATTAAATTTGCTAAAAGAAATACCTGATCAATGTATGCCGTAAATCTATTAGCTTATGCGTAATTTGAAGGAAAACATATGACGTCCTCAAAATTGCCACCATGCAATACACTAAATCTCGTGTATCTCTGGAACTAATAGATCAATGTTATGGTGTAACCTATCGTTGGAAAAATAATTTAATTTGTTAAAAGAATTGCCAGAGCATTGTTTGCCATATATATATATTAGCTTTTGTTTAATATATAGGAAAACATATTATAACGTCATAAAAAAGACCGCCATGCGATATACTAATCTGTGGTATCTCCGGAACGAATATATCACTCTTATCTTGCGACATATTGTTGGAAATATAATTTAATTTGCCCAAAAGAACTGCAAGGACAATGTATGCCGTAAGTCTCTTTTGTTTAATTTGAAGAAAAACAAAATCTACACGTAATTATTGCCCCTTTTAATTCTGCGTTTTGTTATCTATAATGTATTCACTTGTGCTGCAATTGATAATATAGATCATAACACAGCCTTCAGTACATCGGTGAACTCATTCCATGGAACAGACATGTCTCATCTTCTACCCATCAGAAGGTATGTCTGTGACAACCAGTCTCAACTTAGGACAATCAAAGAATAAAGCAGAGTAAGCTTGCCTGAGTCCTCCACAAGTCTGCCTCATACGAATAATGTTCATGTGGTGCACCGTTACCAATGGTCGAAGAAAAAACCATTGACACACCCGTGGAAATGATGTACTGGTCAGAATCCACCAGAAGCAAGGCTGACCACGAAGGTAAAGTGTTATCCTGGGTCGCCTTTCATTCCCGTCAAAACATCCATGAAAGGTAATCCACATCAATTCTGCTCCCAATATATGATGTGAATTCCTCATCCATGGTTTGCCATGCCATGAACATTATAATAAGTATTCTTAAGAAGATCAATCCATCACAGACACCAGTTTAAGGACGATCAACCATCGCAAAACTGCAGATAGAAATGACTGTAATTTCAACGATTGGTTATGAGTTAACAGGTACTGGCTAGAATGAAAACTTTGTTCAAGCCTTTGTTGCAACACCAGGAAAGGCAGACAGCATTCTGAAGTCATCGGCGGATCGCACGTAAAACAAAGTAGGTACGCACACAAGGTTAGCATCGCAGGCCATCATAATCTGCAGAATGAGGTTATCAGAATCAGGGATAATGACTTGAGTTCAGGCAGCCGTTTAAGGGGAGGCAACAAAAATCGGTTAAATTGATATTCTGGGATGGATGACAACTGCGGGAGTAACGTAGCCTCTATACAGTTGCAAGTGTACAAAGAGATGTTCGAGCTGTCATATTAAAGAATTACTTTCCTGTACACTACCGTGTGCCTGTGAAGGCCACTGCTCAAGTGACACACTACGAACAATACGACACAGCTTTAATAAGTTACCGTTTCCAAAAGAACCACATATAAAGCAGCAATAATTACATACACGTTATCTTTTCCTTCACATTAAACAAAAACTAAATTATTTACGGGATACATTGTTCAGACATTTCCTTTAGACGATTGAATTATCTTTCCAACGATAGGTCGCAAGATAAGATTGATCAATTAGTTCTGGAGATACACGAGATTTAGTATATTGCATGGTCGCCATTTTGAGGACGTCATAATGCGCTTTCCTTCAGATTACGTAAAAACTAGTAGATTTACAGTGTACATTGTTCCGTCATTTCTTTTAGCAAATTCAATTGCCTTTCCAACGATAGTCTGCACGAAAAGATTGATCGATTAGTTCCGGAGATAATTGGGAATTAGTGTATCGCGCAACAGTCATATTATGTTTTTCTTCAGATTAAACGAAAACTAACAGATTTATGGCCTACATTGTTCCAGTATTTCTTTTAGAAAATTAAATTATCTATCCAAGAAGAGGTCGCACGATAGGATTGATCAGTTAGTTCCAGAGATAGTAGAAATTCAGTACATCGCGTGGTGGCCATTTGATGACGTCATCACGGCTATAAGTCTCACTTCCGGTAGTGTCTCCCGGCGGATTTGTAAACTACAACGTGTGAGCAGCTTCCATGTACAATATGCAGCTTGTTGCCGGAACTGAAATGTTTTTACACTAACAGCATGGACTACATGGCGAGATCCTTGCCCGTTAACCAGACTACCACGTCATCGGCATATGCGACCACATTAACCGCCTGGCTCATCTCCACCAACACTGAGTTGATGGCAACAGCGAAGAGCACCGGACTGAGGCAACTACTCTGGGACAAGCCCCGCTCTGTCCTCCTCACCCCAGACCAGGTAGCTCCAACCCTGGTTGCGAATTCACGCCGACCCAGGAGAGCCAGAATCACTGCCCTCACCTTGCTGCTGACCCCTAGACCGTCCAATTCGTGACCATCCCACGCTATATCGACCATATCGTAAGCTGCTCGAATGTCCAGGAACACAGCAACAGCATAGCTGTCGTTGACCCAGTCCTCTCGGATACCAGAATCAAGAAACAATCACATCTTGAGCACCACGGTGTTTCCGGAAGCCAAAGTGGGCACCAAACAAACGGCCAGAGCCCTTCACCTGCTACACCAGCCTACTAACCAGCATCCTCTCGTAAACCTTACGAGCTCACGACAAGAGAGCAATTGGCCTGTAACTCTTAACAGAGGAACGCACCTTGCCCCTGCCCAGAATCGGGGTCAAGACAGAAAACATCCAGGACCGGGGCAGCGGGGCACCATCAAACCGGCTCTGATAGAATTCCAGTAGCGCCCCGCGACCATTGCCATCCAGGCTCTGCAAGTCCCCATATTAGACCCCGTCAATGCCTATCGCGCTGTCCGTATGACAGACCGCCAGGACCGCTGAGAGCTCCAAAGTATTAAAAGCGGAGTTCGGCCTATTCATTTTATCCCCTCCCGTCGCCTCACAGGGGGAGCATGGCCCAACGGGGAGCCGTAAACCTCTGCAAAATTGGCGTTGAATGCCTCCACCATCTGAGGGCCCCGCAGGACTTCCCCAGCATCACCGAACACTGCCGGAAGGGCATCCTGCTGACGAACCAAGGCCCAAACCACGGAAAGCGGAAGCCCTGCCGAAATCTGAGCACAGATCCTGGCTCCCAACTGCACCTTCTCCTTATGGAGGAGAAACCTAGTTTCTTGTGCTATGCCAACATAGTCAAACCACCGTCGATATGACCTATACCGCTGAAACCGTTGCCAAGCCCAACGCTTATCCCTCATGGCTAAGACTTAAGTAGGTGTCCACCACACTGCATTCTTCCTACCCATACTTAACCCACGGCGGCCTTTTGGCCTTCCCCTCAGGGCCATAGCGAAGGGTACTTGGTTGGGGGTAGTGACTCTCATTTTGCCAACTCAACTTATGAGTTTGCTAACTGGTTTAAAGAATGCCAGTAAAGTACTTTTGAGGGGGTCCGCTAAGCTCAGATAGGGGGTCTGGGGGAGCGCTGTAAGCTCCCACAGCTGGGTCCTGGGCGGAGCCCCAGAAGCTGAAGCATTTTATGCTATTTTAGTGCCTGTTTCTAGCCTCCAGTGAACACTGAAGCAACAAATTGTCAAACAAATTTTGGTGATTTTTTTATTCATTTTTTAGGATGGTAGGTTTCGTAAAAATTTTATTGTGACTAAATCATGTTTTTTTTTTAGATTTTTTCTTCCAATTAAATTAAACCAAGTTCATTTAGAATTATATAAACAGGCCAGCTGGCCATTGACGATTGAGGGTTGACTTAATTGTACATTTTGGACTTTTAGGCTATAATGAATGACGACGACTCCTGTGTACAAGCATAGGCAGCAGGTCAAGGGCAGAATTTTTTTTAAAATATACTATCGAAAGGTGAAAAGTAATGAAATCTTTTTCTCAGTTGTATCCCAAACAACTATAGGCCTAGAGGTATCATTGTAAAAAAAACTTTCACATTTTAAAACAAAAACGTGCTCCAAGTTTTAAATAATGGAATGTCAAAAGACGAAAGAAATGGTGAAACTTTTTACCTCAGTTTTGTCCAAAAGAACTTGATGAATTATTAGAGAAGAGCTTCCATATTTGAAATCAATATGCTCCAATTTAATTTTTTTCCATTGATTTAGGGGATCTTGGGGACCGGTCAGTATTTATGGCCGTGAGGGTGGGGTGGGAAATGAAAATGTGACCACTAAATTTTTGATGACTCCCCCTTCAAGACCTGAAAAAAACCTTGATTCCCCCACCCTAAGGTCCAAAAATGATGTGACTACCCCCCAAAAAATATTTTACACCCATCTTTTGTCGAGATCCCTACAAAAGTATGATGAACACACTGTTTGCTTGTATGACCACATCCTAATATAGTCAGCACCTGAAATGCAGAAGACGCCAAGAAATCAGGTGCCAAGGCATTTCTATAAAGTTTTTTGTAAAAACTGTACTTCCAGTAATAGTATTATTAATTTCAAAACCTTGTAAACAGCTGAGCCGTTTTTGGAAATTTTGACTGCTGAAAGTGCCATTTTTGTGGTCAAAGACTTTTTTCCAGTTGGTCAGTGTGTTTTTGACCTCCCCTTTTGACGGGACCTACAAAAATTTATGACCTCCCCCTTGAGAGGGTCCTCCGGCCTCCCCGGCGATGAATAATTACCGATCCCGTAGTGTAATTTTTGCCATCATTTCGTGGCCTTTGGGTCACTTTTGTCCTTTAATATGGGATCTTATGAACACCTATCGTCAAATTTTGGACCTTCGAAATTAACAAGTTTAAAATTTTTAACAATTTTCATTTGAAAAATGTAGTTGTTTCTGCATTAATACAAATTCAAATTTAGTGGCGATAGATTAACAGAAAAAGGACAACAGAAAATCAAACAGCTAATTTTTCCAACTCGGTTTTTGATTTTGCCAACTGTACCCAATTTTCATGAAGTACAGCTTTAGTTCACGTTACTGTTTTAACTAAAACCAAGGCACTGATGGACTAGCAGACGAACTAGTAAATCAAATAACTCTGCATTAATTTTTTAGATTTATTTGATATCACAACTTTAGACGGCGATAACTTGGCAGAAGTCGTTACGCAGAGTTTGTTTTATGCAGAGTTTGTTGATATTTCTGCTTTACCTAAGAAAAGTTTTACATCCTCGCAGTGATGTTTTGTTTTGGTATATTAATATGCCAGTAATTTTCTACCCTCCTAAAATACCAGTTACGAGTTGCTCCACGCTGAAACCCCTTCTAAGCGGTGCTGTCTAACAGAAAAAGAACTATAGGAAGTAAAATAGCAACTCAGTTTTTAGTTTTGCCAACTGTGTACGATTTTCGGGAAGTTAATTGTTATTACGACTTCAAACTTGACGGGTTGTTACTATCGGTAGTTTTAAGTAGTTTTAAGTAGTTTTTAGAGAGAGCTCATGGTGTCGGGCCGTTACGCTCTGTAAATAAAATGAAATGAAATGAAGTCGGTGGGGATACAGTTTTGTCCATTTTTTGTTTTTATTTTCTACATTATCTGTGATACTTATACGTTATGGTGGTGACATAGCAAACAAAACGGCCAAGTCAATTTTCAATTTCGCCAACTACGCAAATTTTCGCGGAGCTTCTTTTCCCCCACTTTTTACAGTCTAGCTATGCAGGGAAGCAACCAGATGTGATCAGGGGCAGCGTTTCAGTTACTCCCAAGCTACACAGAAGTGTTGCGAAAACTGATGGAAAAAAAATGTATTGTAAACTTTACTTTCAAACTGACGAAATGATGATAATAATTAACCAGTACTCGTGGAAACTGGAATTTGCAGTGAAAATTTGCCCGATTTTTCCAACTCGACAACTCGAATTTGCCAACTGTATGTGTTTCTTGGATGGTGGGGGGGGAGCTCCCCCCAATCCCCCCAGTCGTTTCGGCCCTACTTCCCCTCCTCCCTCTTCCCTTAATCCACTTGTCCAACCACAGAGCTAATTCCCCAGAATTCACAGTCAGACGAACTGGTCGGGCACACTGGTCCAGACCCTTCCTTCCCCCCACGACAGAACCACAGAAAAATGGTCGCTTCCCCTGATGTCAGTAGAAACCTCAAAGGAGAACTGCGACGCCAGACTACTAGTGCACAGGAACATGTCTAAGACCGACTCCTGGATTCGCCCCTATACAGACGCACGAACGTCGGCATACCGTCCTGAATCACAGACAAGCCAAGGCAGTCCAAAGAACCTGCCCCCTATATTGACTGGCCCCGAAAGCGACCTCACCTAATTCTCCCACTCCCTTCGATATACCGTTCCCGTTACGTGTAATACACCCACTGTGACCACCTCCCTCCCCCTTCCCACCACATCCGAAATACACATGCGTCAACATCTTTGCAGAGAGGCAGGGGTGGGTGGGCGACCACCGGGATATGTGTACTGACCAGAACCCTAACCCCTGATTGCCCAGGACCCACCATCCCCACAAACCAATTCAGCACTTGAGCCACTCCAGCCGGGAGCGTGGTTTCTATTAGCCCAAGCACATCCACTTTAGACCCCAAGAGTTCGATATCTTCCCCCTTATTTATCGCCCCCCTCACATTTCATACACACAGAATGAAATGCAGAAGTAAACAACAACAACAATATCCAACACTACGGGGTAAGATGCATCCTAAGTAGCTCATTTTACCCGTCTGCCACACTTGACCCCAAACTAGAGGAATGACTACAACAAGTGTTCCGGTGCAAGCCACATCTAAATCAGCTGACACACCAAACAAATCGTGTTCACTTCCTGATAAACACCTCCTCCACCACAAAGTCGCTAGCCCAACTGACCACTTGACCCCCATCGGAAACAATTAACACCGCACCACCTTCAAGATCGTCAGCACCCCACACACCATTGCATGACTGTCAGCGACATTAACTTTCGGATCACAACAATCAAAACAATCACAATCACAAAAATCTCGAAAAAAACATCCGCCTTTTTATCAACAATTATTCTTTTAACAATCGAATGTCTACAATTGGATGAGCTACTGTTACTTGGCTGCGACACACTAGTGAGTGTCTGGACAAGTAGTATGAAACGACATTTTAACACCGTTTAAAACATTAAAATACCAGGGTGAGGCCTGGTTGATTTTTGTTTTTGTAGCCTAAACGAAATTTACATTTCCTGTGTTTTACTTAGCAGTTACTCTTAATTGGAGCTCTAACCCCTAATGAAGAAAGTTGACTTCCCTGCCAGGCACGTGGTTACCCTACTGTGAGTGCGTGGGCGCAGGCCTTCTATATAAGTGATAGGAGCGGACCGCTATTCATATTTCTTCCTCACAGACTTAACCTTGGAACCGAGATGGGAGGCCGGGCAGGTAGAGGTATATTTTCATTTAGGCAATAAAAACAAAAATCAACCAGGCCTCATCCTGGTATTTTAATGTTTTTAATTACTTCTCTTTTACTTAGAAGACTTCGTCAAACATGGAGGTGGGCCAAGGTTAACGATCACCAGTGCCATGAACCAGCAGCCCCAGAGTTAAAAACCCTGGGAGCCGAGTGCCATTCAACAGTTAACGACGAGAGCACCGAATGACGAAGGAGTGATGAAGCAGCAATGCAACAGGTACCAGGAAATGCTTGAAATAAGGCAGACCCTGTAACGGAGATTAGAGATCAGGGAATTACTTCATGAAGCGGATTGGAAGCGCAGAGGATCTTCGAAGCGGATCGGTCACATGGTAACCAAGAATAGGGATCGGTCAACCGGAAGAAGCGAACCAAGATGGTATGGCCAGGAGTCGGGGACGATGGGGATGCCTCTTGGAACACAGAAGGTGCCACAGGCAGAGTTGCATATTCGTGGATCGTGAATGTAAGTTATAGAGGTGACGGACATCGGTTCGTAGAATGGAACCGGGGGAGACCTGGGTACGAGTGAATGGATGGCAATCGTGCTTTGGGCTAAGAAAACATGAAACAATGGTTCTAGGACGTGCCGCATCACGAGTGGAATTTGTACATAGTAGTAGCGTTAAGTGGTGATAAGTTTAGCATTAAGTTATACATGTACTAGTGCTGCGTGAGCAATTTTGTGACGTAATAGAGTATCATAAAATGTTATGGAGAATTGCGACTATTGCAGATTGTGGTAACAGTATCGCAGCGAATTTTTGTGGGAAGGGTCTAAGCGAAGCAATTGATTTTGACGACGTTGCCCCCGAAACCGCTTGCGGTAGGGAAGAAAAAAAGCATCAACGGGACGCGTATTTACAAACCTTACTCCTATTCGGCACCATTGGCAAAATCGCGTGGTCTCATTGGCGTTCTTAGTCACGTGACTCAGAGCAGCTCACCGCGTCGCATGGGCTTCGCTTGGCGGTATTATTGGAACCGTGAGCCATCGTGTGTGCTGCTACTTTAACGTGTGGGTGAACAACTATACATAAAGGCAGTTATAGCTCTTGATTGTCAATGTTTATAGATTGTGTATTAGAGCTTGGAAAGAAGTCATTTATTTGGTTGTAGGCTGGTTGCCGCAATTTATACCCTTTACACATAACACGCCTGCTACACGAAAGTATGGTCAACCAAATCGGACAAAATAGGGTGTCGCTAACCTAATTGAAATAAGCCAACAGTGAAAATCATACACTAGAAATAACTAAAGTTGCCGTTATTATTATTTACTACTATTTGTACGTTTATTTATTTTACTCCAATTTGTCTTCAGCTGCCATTGATGTATGTTAGACTAGGGTATACAATTTATTTCTGATTCAATGCTTAAATGTTGCGTATCGTGTTACAGTATATCGAATATAAAACCTCGCAGGCCCTCGGTTAGTTTTATTGCAAAAACAAAACTGATGGTTCACACTATGGTCCATGGTCCACTATGGTCACACTATGCGTCGCATTCCTCAAACCATTGCGTAACTAGCGTGTACACGGAAGATCACGTCGGCAACGCTCACACAACAACAAATGGCTGCCCATACATAAACTGCGAGAAGAGCCTGTTCAGCTCTCAGTTTCGAGTCTAAAGCGCTGCCACCGCGCTGTTGACTTCATTTTCAATGTTCATTACAGAAACAAGTTACAGTATGTTGGCAGAATTATGTATAGCTTTTAATGAATACGCTGGTAGTATTGGTTTAATTTCAATCCGCTACTTGCGTCCACACTATGGTTCGGTAAAAGCTTCGGCGGCGACTGATGCATTCGTCGTAGTCTGCTGCGGGTCACGTGATTGAGAGCGCCAATGAGGCGACGCGATTTGCTAATGGTGCCGAATAGGAGTAAGGTTTGTAAATACGCCAACGGGACATGGCATTCCTTATAGTAAAAATTTGGAGCTAGAACTGACTCTTGGTAAGATGCATGTGAAATTGGAACGGTCATCTGAGAACATTGCGAATTCTAGGGCAAGTGTACATAAGGGGACCGGCGAGCACAAGAACGCACACTGTGTTGAGATCACCAGGAAGAGTCGGAGGAAAGCGGGATAGCAGCTGGACTCTAGCCAGAAGGAGGTCGTTAGTCAGAGAGAGTGAAGTTGTTTGCGATTGCAAACATCCAGTTTCAGCGGCCAAGGAAGCATTGCTATGTTGCAGAATGTGAATAGTTGCCTCTTGCTCACAAAGTTGAGTTTGTAGTACGCCAGAAGCAGCCCGACGGTCTCCAACTCTAAGGTGAAGGTTCGGGCTGTAGCTAACAGGAATGAAATGTTAGCATCAAGGTTCTCGAAATCGCGCTGGTATAGATTAAGTTATGAACAATCACAGCTCGAAGAACTGATGCTGAAGGAAAAGGCAGATTAACGGCTGGTGGTGAATCGGTTGATGCAGACCTAGGATCGGAAGTTGGAGCGGAATCGCCAAGAGAGACTATAGGAAGTACTGGATCTAGAGACGGTGAGGATGTCACAAGCACTGGGGCATCCAATGGCAAGTTCACTGGTGGAATCGTAGAAGGTGGTTGATCGAGAGCACAGGTGTCGACTGCGGATGGTGGACCAGGAACAGGGACCGGAGCACTAAGGATGGGTTGCTGCGGAGGATTAAGGACTGTGCCCCTATTTTTGACTGACAGACCAGAAGTCTTTTTCTTCTTGCCATAGGATGTGTAGGGAACTGAATGTTTCTTAACTGAAGTAGATGAGGGGATCGTTGCAGGAACCGTCGGAGGAGGACTGTGAGAAAAAGCTGTCTTCCCAGGCTTCTTCTTTGAAGGAGGAACAATGCACTAGTCCGAGCATGAAGAAGAGGCGTGTCCGGACTGGACTGAAGCCAGTTGGATTTTCCATCGTACAAGTCGTTGTCGAGAAAGAAGTTAGCATTTGGCGATCATGCACCACTTGTTGGGAAAAATGGTAACACATATGCAGCATTTGGTGTTGTACCAGTCGCAAGACCTATGGTACTGACAGCATAGGTTTGTATCAAAATGTTCCTTGACACTGGCGAAGCTGAGGCAACTACAATGGACAGGATTGGGATAAGTGGTGGTTGGCAAATATGTTTTCGTAACAGCAGGCTTTTGATGGGGAGAGACAGGACGAGAGTCAGTAGGAGTTACAGTCGATGGACTGATGACTGCAGATGCAGGAGATCAGATGTGGAACAGAACACAGGATACGTGTTGCGAACGAAGCGAGTCAGAGTTCCCACCAAAAGCAACGGACAAGGAGCATAGGTGGCGTGATGGGAACGAGATGGCAGGGAGAGAAACCAAGGAGCCACCTGGTGTGAAGAAAGATAATCAGACACGTGTGGATCGAAGTGTGGACCGGGGGAGGTCGGGAGTCGTGGGGTTCGCGGCAGCTGATAAACCTCATCATAAAAGGGCGAAGAATAGCTTCATAAGAATGGAGAAAGAGATCGTGGTGTGGAACCATAGGTTGGCATAGATGGATGACGTTCTCGGATGTATATTGACCCCTCCCCCCATCCTTTGTGGCCCTCGATGGAAGCAGCGAAGAGACCACAGTGCAGCCAGGCCTGAAAAGGAAGAGTGGACCGGAAAAAGGGGGATGGAATGAACAGGGATATTGGGAGACGGAACGCAGTGTTCCTATAACGGTGGAACAAGACGGCAGAAAAGGGGACTTGGGATCATGAAAGGAAGATACAACGGTTGCCGTGTGGCGTTGCAGGATGATGCTGAGCATCACGGATGAAGAGAATGTATAACGCTTGGTATTGTAAAGCATGGCATGTCCTCGGTTTTTTTTTTGTATAACAGCAATTGGTACAAAGGCCATAGCGACTGCAATCAGTGCGGTAGTGTATTATATCATCATGATTTTGGTGTTGGGAATTTTTTTTTTAATAAAAGATAATAAACGGAACAAACAGAAATTTGGAAAGAGATCCAAAAGGGTAAGAAAAGATTCGTTGTAGAATTAGAGGTGACGGCTAGAGGACACACAGGCAAAAGGACCAGGAATCGGTGATGACACAGCGGTTGGTGAGACGGTTCCCTCCAGAGGGGTGAGAACCAAAGTGCAGGAGACGACCTGCTGAGGTGGAAGAGATTGAGGAGGATCAAGTTCATTTCTAAGAACCGGAGAGTGAAGGGAGTCACTTGTATGACGCAGGCGGCAAATGCCAGAAATCGTGATCGTGAGTCCTGTGATGACAGCTGGGGACCGTGGGACCAAGGATAGGAACTCCGGGAACACATCCGCGCAGTGCGAGGGACCTTACTTAAAGCAGAAGAAAGGTGTTCGATAAGGCAGAAGAGACAAGGAGAGTCCGGAATCGGAGAGGAAGAAGGCATCGAGGAGGCTGGTGGAATCGAGGCACTGGGAGTCGGAGTTGGAACCGGAAAGCAGCAACCAACTGGTGGGGCTGCTGGGTCACAAGACAGGGACACAGTATCTGAAGCAGCGACCTCAGGTGGTGGTGAAGAAGAACGCTGGAACCGTGGAAACAAAACCAGGAGCCGAGGCGCATGCGGTAGGCTTGGAGAAGGCGGATCGGTAGTCAATGTACCGGGTGGAGCATAGAGCCGTTCCAGTAGCGGAACTAGGGCTTGAATGGACCCCTGGTCGCAGAAAGATGTTCGACTCCATGAGGCGATGAGATAGGCCTGAAATGACCTGTGGACAACGAGGCCCGTGATGGGAAGCGGCTTGCAATGCCTTAGAGAGCAGTTGCCGGCCGGAATGTCAAGGTGGCGCAGACTGAAACAGCCGAGGAGGCCGAGGGGAACGAGTACATTTCGGTAGGGAAGTGGAAGAGGGGACCGGGACCGATGCCAGAGGCGATTCGGAGATCGAAACAGAGGGCGGTTGTGTGATGGGTCATGTACGGGACGATTTCCACCCACTGAATCCGGAGAGGAACGGTCCAACGAGGGAACCATGGAAGAGGTGTGAAACAGATCCAAAGCGGATTGAAGAACCGAAGGCAGAGAAGAAAGGGAAGAGCTGGAATGGACCCACACACGGTGGTGCCCTAGGAAGAAATGTGAATAGCGGTCTGCTCCGATCACATAAATAGGATGCCTTCGCCCGCACATTCACAGAATAGGAGCCATGAGCCCGGCAGGGAAGCCAACTTTCTTCACTAGGGGTTAGAGCTCCAGTTAGGAGGAACTCTTAAGTAAAAGATAGGTAATTTATATGTTCGTTGGCATTAAAAATTAGTTTTTATTATACTAAAATACTTACCATCAGTAAAACCCACCCACCTCGCCTCTTCCCCTGAACCTGATGGTTTTAAAGCAACATGAGGTATTGACATCACGTTTAGAGCGGCGCTCTGGCGGGAGCTGGATGGAACTAGATTATTACGAAATAATTAGATAATTAATTATTTTAATTTTGAGCTATCAAAAAGTATAAAATAAGCGATTTTAGAACACAGTACTGATGGTAACTATTTTAAGATAGAAAAAAACTAATTTTAAACAGTGTTAAAATGTAGTTTTTCTTTTTGCGTGTCGTTTTAGTTTGCAGTCATTAGAAGCCTCAGCGATTACATTGAAGAAAAATTCCATGTTATGGCTAAAACTGACCTATAGTCTAAAACTGAACACCTGCAGCACCGAACATATATTGACTCGATTTAATAAGGAAAAAAAAAATTGATTCGATATCGACGTTTTTACCATAAATATACTTACTTACGATGCATGGCTTCTATGGAGATGTTATACTTCGCTCCATCCCTACGGATTTGGCACACGTTGTATGCAAGCAAGAAGCAGAGGAAAAAGTTTATAAGTAAAATTACAATATATGATATGGATAAAATCTGCACCTGAGTTGAGTTGAGCCTCGCACGCATGTAACTTCTTGCATCGCTACGTAGACCAGGTAACTGGATGTAGCGAGCCATTAACACAAGAAGCATAATAAAAGTTGGTAATCCGACGGCATACAATGATGAATAAACTATACTTTTTCTTTCTTGAAATATTCCACTTTGGGCATGTAACAATAACCGTTTGGGGTGGAAGGTACGCCACATATTAAACGATATGACATTGAACCAACAATAAGCCATGCGTCCAAAGTAATGGGCAATCAACAATACAATTTGAGCGTTATAATTGTTGATGTCACTTGTGTTGATTACCAGTACACAACTAGCATATCCTGTCCACGCTAGCATGTGACAGATAATGTGGTAATCCTTACGAAATTCCTTTATTGAGCATAAATACATGATCAGTGCCACAATGAGACAAAAGACAGTTACTGCATTTGCGGCCATGAAAGACAAATCTACGGCTCGTAGATTCGCGCTACCACGTAGCAGAATTTCTGGAACACACGTGTAGGCTTCGTCTGTTGTATTCAAGATTTTAAAATTACCTGCTGGAAAAATTAGGTTGCGCGCAGTGTCCAAGAGAGTACCATTTGTTTGAAGTTCAAAATCGTCCGAAGTTAGTTTCCATTTGACACATGATCTGAATTCTTCCATAAACTGGCCCCTAGAATTGCTCCAAACTAGACCAGTGTCACTTTGAAAAGAAGTGTTCAGCTCACTTGCCTGTAACATGTCTCTGCAGTAGGCTAACGTGATCGATGTTGCCTTATACGTGTTGCGCATTTCTTTGCAATTACTTGGCTTACGCAACATCTGAGTTACAACCTTAAATGTTCTTATGTAATAGTACCAAGCATTGTATGTAGGGAATCAGTGTGCGCCACTGGAATATATTTTCCCGTACTGTTTCCTGAAACGAGTGGAGCGTTAAAAATACAAATACTGCCTTAATCGTTTTGGAATGAACTAAACCTTGGGCATCTATCCAAGTTCAAAGAACTTGAAAGGAATTGCAAAATCCAAAATGTCCATAAGAAACATTACACTGGTGTGTTAATGTATGATTATGCTTAGATTTTGTCATTTTCAGTTAAACAGAAAACATATTTACAGATTCAGTACGTAAGTCAGGACGAAAATATTTAAAAGAATACATAAACTGTGAATAAAACTGTGAATAATAAACTGTGAATAAAATCCATTCCAGTTTAGAAAAAAGTTAAGCCGAACATATGTGTAAGTGAGTCGACATATTCGATGGTTACTTTGCAATAATCATTGCTGAAGGATTTTATGTAAACTGATATTAAAACCAGGGCCGGATTTACCACGAGGAACTTGTGACCCGGGATTTCATTTCTAAATCTTTCTAACGGTTTAAGTAGATTTCAACAGTCAAGTTGTGTCCGTTTACCTACTTAATTTTACATCCCTGCGTGTCGCATTTCTAAATTTTGTTCGTCTAGAAAAAAAATTGTCGTTACCCGGCAGGCGTAGATGCCAACTGAATGGTTTCCATCCAGCAGTTTGTATTCATGACAACCTGGTAAATGAATGTGAGTACTTGAAGTACATTGATTTCACAACAATAGATAATGAGCAATCAAAATCCTTGGCAGTCACCAATCACATCGACAGCTTCAGGGAGTGCAAAATTAGGATAATATTTGAGGATGAGCAATAAGACGCCTGCAACCACGAAGCACTTCAGGTGACTGATAATATAAACCTAAAACCAAAAGTTGACAAACAAGCCCACTACAGCTTAAAGGGTAGTGTAAAAATATAGCAAAAACATTAACAATATCTCAGAAAGTGTCATCCCATGATGCAGATGAAGAAGAAAAGCTGTCCTGTGGCCACCATTTCTTATCACTACTTCTAGAATGAACGCAAACTAAAAATAACGTAGACCGGACGGAAGTAAACTTACATGTATGTAGGAATGAAATATCAGGGTGGAAGTAAACCTCCATGTATGTAAAGGTGACATACCAGGGTGGAAGTAAACTTCCATGTATGTTGAGGTGATGAATCAGGGTGGAAGTAAACTTAACAATTTCTCGAATGTGTGTTTCTAACTATGTAAATTGTCTCATTCTGATACAAATTATGCAAGATCAGCGGGATCTCTTTAAAATGTTTCACTGTACTGCAAGGCCATAATAATACCTGCATAATTTGACTTAAAGTCAGATTTCAGCATTGGCAGTTCTTCTTCAGCATCTCTGGTCAAACTTAGATAAGCTTTGAACTTGAATAAACATGTCAAAGTCAACCGTTTTGACATACGTAAATACTACCGCAAACTCATCTTTATAGGCTGTTTTGAAGCAAAATGGTGTCAGCAGGAGCTCAGTTAAACAAATCAAAAATAGAGAAACCTAAAAAAAAACCAAATAGCTCTAGTTTAGCACATTAATACAGTGCGCGCATCTGGGAGAACTAGAATTCATCTGAGGAATTGAAGGAATGTTTTAAGTTCGAGTTTCGTTTCGTTTCGATGGACTGACCAATTGCTTCTTAATTTTTCAAGTCTCTCTTTGAGTTAGTTTACAGTATACCCAGTCTCTTATTACCATCATATCAAAAATCAAAACTGGTAAAAGGGGCCGCCAAGTTTCGAATAGTTCAACCCTTCAAAGGAGTGATATCAACACACCAGAACATTCGCCACCTTAATCACACTACTTTCGGTAGCAATGTTCAAGTTTTCATTTAACGTCCAAGTATTAGAAGTATTATTCGGTGTGATTAACTAGGCGAATGTTTTGGAGTGCTGATATCACTCCTTTGAAAGGCCGAACCATTCGGAACTTGACGGTCCCTTTTACTAGTTTTGGTTTTTGGTATGCTATAATTTCTTTTTTTTTTTCAATTGTGTATTAGACTCAACTTAACTAGCCTGCAGATGTAAATAATGTGCCACGTCAACAATACCACCATTGGCCATTTTTCCAATTTTTTTTTATTTCACATCACTCTTTTGAGAGGCAGAACCATTCTCAACTGCAGTGCTGCCACGAAGTAAACTCTTATGATCCTATGCCGAATTCATTCTGGAGAAACGCCTCCTAAATGCGAATTGTGTAGTGTTGCTTCTTTACTACCACGAAGTTCTTTTTTCTTTTTCAAGTCGAGGTACTCTAATATTATAACGCCACTGTTGGATTTTTTTCAGGAGAGAAGCCGTGTAAGCGAATTGTGTAGCGTTGCTCTCTCTCGAAGAGGATCTTTATTACAGCCACCGTTATATTCTTTGTGGTTTACGTCCTCGACAACTGAATTGACGTGATGATTGTTGCCTAACTTGGCGCGACACATTAGCCTGTGTCTATAGATACTTTAGTAATTTTCCTCCTTCTAATCATCTAACCGGAGACTTGAACAATGTGCCGAATAAGTAACTTCGGACACTTTTGTCGGGCATTGTTCAGTACTACTTGTTTGTATACTTTCCACCAAGATTGATTGATCTGCTTCGTCGGGCAGATGACCGGGTGCGGTTAACGCTCTCTAAAACCCTTTGAACCCTTTGATTGATTGATTGATTGATTATTTATTCAGTCTCCTGGCCAGAAGCCGTACGCCCTACAAACTAAAACTAAGAGTGTCCACTTTTAACACATTTTGATTTGATAGTTGTAAAAGCGTTAAATCGGTTGGTATGACAATGTGGAAAATAATTAAACATGTATTATTTTTCACATTATTATACTTTGGCTGAATAATTAACACTTTGTTAGTGGACAGCTCACCTGCTACACTTATCGTTAAAGCACCACGTCCACAGCTGTATAAGATTTATTCTAGTTTCTCAAATTTGCCACTAGAGCACCAACCCTATAGGACAAAAGCGTAAGTGACGTTTGAGCCACGTGACCAGCACCTGCTTGCTGCAGAAGAGTGCAGCAACTGAATACATTGAACCACTTAAAACCAGAATCTCTTAATTAGGAATATCTAATTTGAGACCCTGAAAGGAAGTTTGGAAGCATGACTGGGGTTTTTTGGCAAGGTTACATTTTTTAGCCTATTAGCTGGCATTTATTTAATTTGTTTACCTTTGGTTTTATTGGGAGATGCTAACTGGTCACGACCGTTAACGTATTTGGTCACGTGATCAAGCTCGAGACGAAGATGACATTAAAGGCGCATGTTTACTATTTCGTTAGAGTTGCCCCTCTTGTAAACACACAATCCACGTTCCAGATTCTCCTCTTAGGCTAATGTGGGTCACGTGATCTCGTTTTAGTTATGAAAATTGCAGTACTGATGCGAATAGTGTTGTTCCATTTTTAATTTACCGCTATTTTCTTTATATTGCTCGAAGATTCTATGGTGCTGCAGCTAGGAGTCGAAAAGGTGAAAAGGCGCCCTTATAGCGTTGCAAGATACGAAGCAGTAGCCTGTTATATTTAAAGCAGTAAGCGCCCAAATCGTTACTAACACACAATCCCCAGGACCGTAGCGACTGTGGGGGAAGGGGGTGGGGGGAGGAAAGGAGTGTTGGGGGAGTTTCTCCCCCAACCGTCCAGGATGACATATTCTGTCAAAATCGAGTTGGCAAACTCGACTAAAATTCCGGCTTTCATGAAAACTGGTCAATTATTATTATCTTTCGGTCAGTTTGAAGTATAGTTTTAAGATGCAGGAACTTCTACGGTCATTGCTGAAACAAACATTACATCATTAATTACTACAGGTAACTAAATGGTCTGGCCAAACCTTAACGACGTATCCTAGTACACATCAAACCAAGATAAAGAGCCACGGAAAGCCTTCCTTTTCAAGCTACACAACTCCAGTAAGTCACAAAAGGTACACCCACACATTTCTCTCTTCTAAAATGTAGACAGATACCAAATTGGAATTTCTGGTACTCTGTATGGTGACGCAAAGTTTGTTTCGGTAAAGCTACTAAAGAAATCCCCCCTCTCCTCTATACGGGCAGCCATCAAAGTTGTGGGACGTCTAATTAACATTTATAATATGAAGTAATGAAATTGCAAGAAGGATGTGCCAATTGTGGTGGTTTGGAAAGATTAGGTGGGAAGTATAATATAGGGAAATTTCAACAAAGTTTTACCCTAGAATTAGGGAACTCTGAACGATCAGATTGATTGTTTTATATTTTTTTAACGTGCAACAATGCCAATCAGCAAACGCTTAATAAATAAGAAAACAAAAACAAATTCGTTTTAAGGTGCGGTTTGATTGATCCTAATAAACGTTCCATTTAGGTTTCACATACTGCACTGTTGCAGTGCTGTTTAGTCCACGTGAAACCTTACTGCTGTAGTCAAATGTTTTTACCATTTTTACTTTTGCACACGACAGATATCAGTTGGTGCATTCTACTTGGTTAAACCAAGCCCTATTCACTCGTTCCGAAATCTAGCCACGATAGCGTCAACAGTACTCGCAATCATAACGTCGTGCACCATCTGCCTCATCTTGCTACAAGCTCCTGTCACCAACCACTTCCGGGCAAATCCAAGATGGTGGCGACGTGCGCTCACGGCGACTGCTCGAGTGATTCCCGACATTACGACAAGCCACACATGCTAGGTGTTAGATTTCATCATTTTCCCAACAAGATATAAGATCCAGACAAAGCTTAGAAGTGGGTAAACGCCTGTCAACGGCTCGACTTCACTTCCGCTGTTGTCGGCAGTTGGTGCTCTCGTGGCAAATTTGAGAAACTAGAGTATCGGTCTTCATTTTTGGGTCGCGGTGCTTGCACGGTAAGTACAGCAAGTGAGTTATCCCGTAACGAAGTGTTCGTTATTTATCCAAGGTTATATTACATCGCTGGAAAATGTTAAACTATTCGTCTTAGTGTGCTTATCATAGCGCTTTAGGTAATTCCGGGTAGTGCGAGCCCTTGAAAACCAGGAAATGTCCTGAAAAGTAATAATGAAATTCCATGCATCATCAGTAGGGTGATGAACGGAAAGTAGGCTACGTGACTGAGGAACACTTGACAAATTTAGCGAAGAAAGAGTCGAGTGTATAGCATTACCTTATTCTTCCTTTGGTTGGGCATGAAAAGTTTTGAAATTTTGGCTCTGGCTTTAATTGTATTTACGCATATAATGGTTGGACGCAGCAGTAAGGTTTTACGTGGACTAAACAGTACAGCAACACTGTAGTATCTGAAACCTTACAGGAAACTTTATTTGTGTTCCTCTGCTGTTTTGACTTCGTATTACTTAAACTGTACCTTAAGCATCAAACGAGTTCGTTTTTCGTTCCACTTTGGAGTACCATGCAGTTTAGATTAACTTGTTTTAATGTTTTGTACCTAATCTAGACATACGCTAGTGTTTTGCTACCAAGTAACAGTAGATCATCCCATTGTAGACATCCGATTGTTAAAAAATTGATTGTTAATGATAAAAAGGCGGCCTAACGTTGTTATTTACCTAGTTTTGTATTAGAGCGTTCGGCATATGGCCAGGGCTCTTGGCAATAAATTCAATTCAATTCAATTCGCGGCCTAACTAGCAGACATGTGTCTGTTAACTGTAAGCAACTAAAAAGCTTATTTTGGCATGTTGAGGATCTAGACACACGCTAGTGTGTCGCGCCAAGTTAGGCAACAAACATCACAACAAACATCACATCAATGCAAGTGTCGAGGTTGTAAACCATTGTAGCGCGACGCCATTCCGTCAGTGTCTTATATCTTGAAGCATAGTTGGGCACATTTCAGGTACTTGGGGAAAAATAATAATGTGGTACAAAACCTTAAATTGTGTTGAAATCGAGAGCAATGACCCACCTGACAAAAATTAACTCATGTTTGAATGCCAGCTATGCTGCTTTCAATGCAAAATCTGCCCCTCAATATCGTTGAAAATGTGTTACTACCTAGCTAGTCCGCTCATCCCCATGTTAAATCCCATAGGGTGATTATTCATCAATACCGAGATAACGGGAAGGCTTCCAGCTATGAAATTGGACGAATGGGTGCACTACAATACAAACTGCGTACCTTTTATGGTTTGGAGTCTGGGGGCGTAACAGGGATGGCGTGGGAGGGCACGTAAGTACGAAAATATTGTTATAACCATTGTTAGTATTGTCGGCATCGTCTCTCATAGGACGGCCAAAGTTCCGACAATGAGAAGGTGTATACTGACGTACGTGCCTTGGCGCACACTAGTGTATCACAATAAATCTAAACAACGTTGCAAAAAAATTGTATTCACGTTCAATTCACGAAAAATAAACCAACTGTAAAAACAAAGCAAAATATACAAAGCCAAAAACTGGTAAGGAGGCCACCAAGTTCAGAGTGGTTCGGCCCTTCAAAGGAGTGATATCAACACACCAAAACTAACTAAATATAACAAATTACAACAAAATTAAAACCAAACCAAGAACCAATAAAGAGGTGACTAAGTTGAAAATGGTTCGGCCTACAGGCAAAAGATAGTAGCAAATTGTTGAAAACCAATTTCTTGTTGACGTGGCACTTTATTACTCATCTGCACGGTAGTGGAGTTGAGTTAATACACAATTAAAAAAAAAGGAGTGATATCATATCAAAAACCAAAACTGGTAAAAGGGGCTGCCAAGTTCCGAATGGTTCGGCCCTTCAAAGGAGTGATATCAACACACCAAAACATTCGCCAACTTAATCGCACCGAATAATACTTTGGACGTTAAATGACAACTTGAACATTGCTACCGAAAGTAGCAATGTTCTAGTTTTCATTTAACCTTCGAATTATTAAGCGGTGCGATTAACTTGGCGAATGTTGAAGGGCCGAACCATTCGGAACTTGGCGCCCCCTTTTACCAGTTTTGGTTTTTGATATGATAAATCTCAATGCGACAGAAATATTTCAAATTGTGGTAAATGTAAGGGAACGGTGCAGGGGTAAAGAAAAAATAAACGTTAAAGGATGAGTGTCCACCATTTATAGAGAGAATGATGCGTCAATAACGTTGTTTTTATGTTACTGACTAGCTAGTAACTAGTTAGCAACTACCAACGCAGTCCCTATGTTAAATCTCATAGACTCATTACTCATGGTTAGTGAACAATTGGGAAGGCCTACACAGCTGAAAGTTTACACGCGAATGCATGGTGATCTAAACATTGTCCTTTTGTTGGTTTGGGGCTTGTTAGGTGTCAGGATAAATGCGTGGGAGTGCTTTGAAATTAGGAACCACGAAATTTAAATTTCGTTTCTTTTCCGTGTTGCAACCAAAGATTTCAAGGACAATCAAGACTGGTCCTTAGATTTATTGTAAAAGCCTGGACGGTGACTAAAAGCTGAACTGTAACGAAATACAAAATAATCAGTCATTTACGCTGTTGTAGACTGCGTGAGAATAGAGAACACGTTAGAGTGTGAGTTTCTTTATTGAGCAGAAAGGGCCTTCGAGCCATGCGCTCATGCTACAAACTAACCTAGTTACTACTTAAACACTTAAACACTAACACAGTAACACATTAAAACACATCAACGTACAGCAAATATCTGGCCTGCCCGGACATCACTAAGGCAAACCCGACAGAATGTGAGAGGGGTGCCGAACCAATGGGGTAGGACACCAGAATGAACCAGAGTCATGAGTCAAACCACTGTGTAGCTCGGCAAAACCCCAAGACCCGACCCAGGGACCCACCGCCAGCCACCACATGCGGCAAGATCCCTAGAAGCTGCCGCAATGGATCCCTTCCCCCCTAAGCAAAAATCGGCGCTGAGACACCCAGCGTGGACAATCCAAAAGGAAATGCTGGACAGTTTCCGGACCACCCCCACACGCACACAATGGTGACCGGACCCACCCAAGATGGGCGAGGTGAGCCTGTAGGGGAGCATGGCCTGTACGAAGCCGCAACACCAAGCCTGCGTCCCGCCGTAAGAGGCAGTTCAGGGCAGTCGGGGTAGCCATAGTGAGATGCAGGACAAAGAGCTGCCTACCCGTTGTGGCAGCAACCCAAGCTGCATCCCATTCCTCCCGAAAAATACCAGCAGCCACTGGACGAAGGTCACGAGGGCTCACCGCGAAAGACAGCCCGTTACACCCACCGCATGCACCACTGCGGGCAAGCATGTCAGCCAGCTCGTTGCCGAACACACCAGAGTGACCCTTCACCTAGCCAATAGACACGGTTACCCCCTGGAGCCCCAATGAAAACACCTTCCATCCCACCTCCCGTGCGATAGAGTGCGAACATTGCGCTGAGTGAAAGCACCCCCTAAGAAACCCCAACCCCGCCAGCTAGTCTGTCAACACACAAAACTCTGGGAACTGCAGGTCCGCTCCAATGTCAATAGCCACTGAAAGTGCCACCAATTCCCCGACAAAAGGTTACGGAAGGGCCCGCAAAGTAAGCCCATGCTCCAAACGCAAGTGCGGGACACACACCCCAATTCCCCCAAGCCCAGATGGCATGAAGGAGGCATCACAAAAGACCTGAGCACAAGAGCCAGGCAAACGTACAGGGACCTCAGGATCCAATACAGCCGCCGCCGCAACGCAGCACCACTCCCATGGGGCTGGGGAATGGACAAATACTGGCAAAGGAAGTGCACCCAGGGGACCCTGACGTACAAGAGAAGTGCCCAACCCAGGGGCCCCAAGTAGCGCACGGGCCCCAGGCGGTAGCAGCCCATAATCGGTGAGAATGCGAGCCAGAGGGCCCGATATGCCCCTTGCAATGGCACGCAAGCAAGTCTTACTAACAACTCCTTTGCCCGATACACCAGTGGGCACTCCCCAGCCTCAACATGAAGGGCAAACACTGGGGTTGAAGGCAAGCAGCCAGTGACCACACGAAGACAGTCATTCAGTGCCACCTGCAGCCCACCTATGGCCAGCTGGGAAGAAGCCAATAGTGGAGCATGAAAATCAACACAAGAGCTGAGGTACACTTTATAAAAGTTAACAAGTGTGCTGCGCCTTGCAATGGACCGATTCCCAGCCAGAGACTTCAACACACAAAGACCGCTCGCCACGTTCCTGCGAACAGCGGCTACATCGTGCACCCACGTTAGCTGTGGGTCCAGCCAGAACCCCAGATACCGGACTTTATGGCAGGACCGCACCAAGGTACCATTCACTTGGAGGGCAGCCTCACAGACCTATCCCCACTTGAACACCATGAGCTCCGTCTTGGCACCAGCTAACTGAAGACCCCTGGCAGCGAGAGCTTCGGAACCACCGTCTATAGCGGATTCCAAAACAGCCAAAATTTTCAGCAGGTCCTGTCCCGTGAGCCAGACTGCCACATCGTCCGCATACGCCACCACGTTTACACCCAGACTCATTTCCACCAGAACAGAGTTGATAACAATGGCAAACAGCAACGGGCTGAGGCAGCTACCCTGCGGTAAGCCCCGACCAGTCACTCTCACCCCAGACCAGCAGTGCCGACCCTGGTGGCAAAGGCCCTCTGGCCAAGCAAGGCAAGCACAGCCGCCCTCAGCTTGAGGCTGACCCCCAACCCGTCCAGTTCATGCCCAACCCACAGCACATCAACCATGTCATATGCCGCCCTGATATCCAGGAACACGGCCACAGCAAAACAGTCATTTAGCCATGCCTCGCGTATCCCAGATTCCAGGAACAGCATCGCGTCCTGTTCTCCTCGGTGCTTCCGAAAACCGAACTGAGCGCCAAACAAACACCCAGCAGCCTCCACCTGCCACACCAACCTATTCACCAGAACCCTCTCATACACTTTACGAGCGCAGGACATAAGAGCGATTGGGCGGTAACTGGCCACAGCTGACCGCATCTTACCCCTACCAAGGACTGGGGTCAAGATCGAAAACAGCCACGACGGCGGGAGCGGAGCCCCATCAAACCGGCTTTGTAAGTACTCGAGCAACGCAGCGCTGCCCTCGGCATCCAGGGCCTTAAGATCCTCGTATGACACCCCGTAGATTCCTGTCGCGCTGCCTGCCCAGCATGCAGCCAGTGCTGCAGAGAGCTCCAACCTAGTTAACGGTGAGTCTGAGCCATCCCTCCCCTCCGAGGCCCTCCCCCCAAACGTAGGGGGAGGGAGTCCCTTAGGGGAGTTAAACACCGTAGCAAAGTTCGCATTAAAAGCTTCGGCCATGCCAATACCGCGCAAGACTTCGCCGGAACCACCAAACACCCAATCAATAGCGGGGCGGGCATCCTGAGGCCTCACTAAAGCCCAGACTCTGTGTATTGGCAGACCCTCAGAGACCCCCGCGCAGAGTCTAGTCCCGAATTGAGCCTTTTTCCTGCGGAGGATAAATTGTGTTTCCTGTGCCACACCCACAAACTCGCACCACTGTTTGTCGCTGAAACCTCTGCCACGCTCGACGCCTATCCCTAACAGCCAGAACACATGCAGGCGACCACCATACAGCGTTCCGCTTACCAGACACCCTGCTCACCCTCCTCCCTTCTCTCCTCCTGACCCACTTTCTCACCCAGGGCGCAAAGTCACCGGAATCCACCACAGGACAGGTCTGCCGAGCATGGGAGCTGAAAACCCTCCTCCGGCCCTTACCCCAGGAGAGCGCTACAGGAAAGTGATCACTACCCTGTAAATCAGTCGAGACCTCAAAGGAAACTTTCGCGGCCAAACGACTAGTACAGAGGAACAAGTCCAATACCGACTCCTGAATGGTTTCCCCATATCTGCGGATAAAGGTTGGGGTCCCATTCTGAACCACAGTCAGATCAAAACGATCCAGACAGCCAGCTACAATACGACCACACGCATTACAGGACACACTCCCCCACAACCAATGGTGTGCATTAAAATCCCCCCTAACACAACAGGGCCCACAAAGGACGACACCCAACCCTCCCATTCTTCCCTAACAACAGTCCCTATCATATGTAAGAATCCCACCGTTACCCATTCCCCCTCCCCCCACCCACCCAAATCCTAAACACGCACGCATCAATCCCACGACAGGGGGGAAAAGTGGGGTGGGCACACAAAGAGACTTG
This sequence comes from Lithobius niger, assembly GCA_023313725.1. NCBI lineage: Eukaryota > Metazoa > Arthropoda > Chilopoda > Lithobiomorpha > Lithobiidae > Lithobius > Lithobius niger. The sequence continues at coordinate 42,123 of JAHWFP010081039.1, forward strand.
AGCACGAATATATGCCCTAATCCCTGACCTACCGAAACCAGCAACCCCGACAAACCCTTCCAGCTCAGGAACCACACCAGGCGGAAGCTTAGATTCCACCAGGCCCAACACGTCTACTTTGGTGCTCAACATCTCAACGTCCTTCCCTTTGTTTGCCATCCCCCTCGCATTCCAAACACACAGAGTGAAAATAGCAAACTAAAATACACAACACTACGGCGACACGGGGACCTCCAGAAGCTCATTATCGCCTTCCGAGCTTCCAGAACCCACATAGGAGACCAAATCTTTGCTATCGCACAATTCATCGTCACTGCACGTCACTTCAAAACCACCACCAGCCAAAGCGCCAGAGCCTGACGCTCTAATCATGATGGCAGGTCCACTTGCCTCTGCACCCTCAACTTCACTTGCCCAACTGACACTTGCATCAGAAACACCTGCTCTCAAAATTGCTGGATTCACATTCAACTCACTACTGGAGCCGTTGGAAACAGCACCCGAATTTACTTGATTCAGCCCTGACTGACTTTCCATAACAGCACTGGAGCTGCTGAAAATAGCACCCAAACCTGCTTGATTCACACATGAGTGATTTTCCCCATCACTACTAGAGCCGTGAAAAACAGCTCCCAAGGTCGATTGAAACACAGTTGATTGACCTCCCACAACACCACTGGAGCTATTGGAAACTGCAGCCAACTTAACTTGGTCTACACATGATTGGTTTCCTACACCACTACTGGCATGATTCACGTTTGCCTGAAAGTCCACAACACCATTGGAGCTGTTGAGCAAAACACCCTCATTAACCTGATTCACCACTAATTGACTTTCCACTGCACCTAACTGATTTCCCACTACACTACCAGAGCTGATGAAATGTACACCCGAAGCACTGCCAACTTGCACATCATCATTGCTTCCTTGCACATGATCTCCAGCTTTAGCACAAATTTCCGGAACCACTTTCACAGACACTGCACCAGACACATCATCCACACCAGCGTCCACCACTTCCAACCCCTCTAACGGCTGAAAACTATTTTGGTCCACGGCAACCACTTTGTTCTGAGGTGGAGACGTTGCCAGTGCTGACCGGGAGGCAGATGCTTTACGACGGCATGACCGGCGATGTACCAACCATTCTGTCGAAGTGGAAACAACAGTGGGCCCGTTTGCAGAAAGTCGATTTTCCCCAGATGCACTCTCAGCCACTTAGGCACCGATGGCTGCTGAATCGACCGCCCGCGGAGGAGCCAAATGAACAGACAAGTTGTCGCGTGGCACTAAGTCTCGGCATACTTCACAGCGAACTGCAGTGCATGCCCGTCTCACGTGATCTCTTTGGTGACATTTTAGGCACCTGGGAGGCCTGTCAACAACTGCAAGCAAAGCCTCAATCCCAAGGACGCCAACGCTGTCCGGCACATCTTCAATCACAGTTGAATCCCAGAGTTTCAAAACACTGCTGCACACACCAGTACTACAATGACGGAGTCCCTCTAGTGTGTGAAGTTCATGTGTCAAACCCAGAACCTCTCCATACTGCGACAGGGCCCTGACTATAGCAGTGTCTGGGACATCTAGTGGGAGCCAATGGATCTTGAACCGGAGTGCACGATCGTGGAGGTCGTAGATCGCCGCCTGGTGGCCACCTAGCTGCACACTTCCTGCTTTCAGCACCTGACGTTTTGCGTCGCTGTCAGCAAACAACACCTGAAATACGTTATTTGCCCGTAGCCATCCAATGCCGCTCACTCGACGCAGGTCGATAAGTGGAGCTAGAGCATCTCGTATGTCCTGCGTGAAATACGGCCGTCCTGCTTGGTTGGCCAGAAACACTAAGGAAAGTTCCATTGAAACATTGGATAAGCAGCCCCTGTCATTTTCTGTAACCAAGCCAAATCACGTGGTGTTTTCTGCTCCACACTGAACGTGCCCCCAGGCAGCTCAATCGACTCGTCCACACTTGGGCAACCCCGCTGTGCCAGTACCTCCACATATGATGCCCTTGGTCCACGACAGTAAACCCCGTCAGTCACTGTCCCTCTTGCTAATGCTTTCCGGGCCCCTAAATCATCCTCAACAACAGTTGTATTGAAGGCAGTATGGTTACCATTGTGCCCATTGTTATCGTCCATGTTGACATCTCCCGATGACATTTGACTATCTTCATTTTCCCTAGCCACAACACCATACAATTTCCAGTCAGTTCATCTAAACCTAGTTCTTCCGCCACCTGCCACAACTCACGATACTTATCCGCTGATACTACCCCACGAGTCACTTTATCCAGCGTCACAAGTCCTGATTTTTTCATTTCAAGTAGAGCTTGTCTAATGGGGTGCGCCATCTTGGCCCCCCAACCCAACAATACGCAACAACACGTACTCCATGCGCTTTGCGGTTTTTTTTTTATTATTTATTTGAGCCTATTGGTCTCGCACCATGCGCTCACGATAAACATAGCTAAACACTACTACAAACTACACTACTACACACATATGCCATAACTCAACTCAACTACACCCACTAGCAAACCCCAGAGACCAGCCTCCGGGCTGGTAAGAAAACTGTCAACACTCAAAACGACCCGTCGCCCTACAAAACCTGATAACAGCACGTAAAGTGCAACGAGTGCTGACATTGTCTGGATGGACCACAAGAGCAGCGCTGTTCCCCCCCTAAAAGTGGTGGCCGCCTGAGCCCATCCCATAGAGTACATTCAAACAGATAATGGCTCACTGTCTCCTCCTTCCCACACATACAGAACGGCGTGGTCTTCCAACCGAGCCTATACATGTGGGCACCCAACAACACATGACCTGTTCGCAGACGGGACAGCAGTCCAGCATCTCGACGAGGAAGCACTGCAAGTGCGCTACCCGACACTACCTCCGGATGGATACCAAACAGTGTCCTCCTCACAGTACCATCCCGCCATTCGGCCTGCCACTCTTCTTCAGCCTTGGCCGACAGCACAGGACACAGGTCCTGAGGGCCCACCAAGAAGTTAACCACACTAACCCTGGATGCCGTGCCTTGACGGGGACAAGACCATCGGCAGCCTCATTGCCGTGGATGCCAGCATGACCCGGCACCCACTGAATCGATACATCAATACCACCTTCCCTGGCCTTGAAAAGCTTCCACCCAATCTCCAAAACCAATGGGTGACAAACCTCTAGAGAGAACAAGGCACGTTTGAGAAAACCCAAACCCGCCTCAGAGTCAGTAAAGACCCTGAAACCGCACACTTGGAGATCAAGTCCAATGTCCAGGGCAATAGAAAGAGCAACAAGCTCTCCAATAAACGCTGACAGCAGACCAGGGAGATGGTAAAAGTACTCCAACTTAAAGTCTGAAATGCTAATCCCTGCTCCCCCCTCCCACGTATCACGTAGGAAGGAGGCATCACAATAGATACCAACTCCTTGCCCAGATGTAGCCTCTAATGCAGATAGAACAGCATAGCACCACGTACAAGAACAAGGAGGGGAAAAACAAAGGCAGGAGTCGCGAACCGGACCGGGCAGAGACTCACCTGCAAAGTCGCACCCAGACCCGGAGTACCAAGACACTTCCGGGTCCCTGGGCCCAACAAGCAGTAATCCAACAGAATACGGTTCAGAGGGTCCTTACTACCCCTAGCAACTGCCCTTAAACAAAGAGAACTAAGTAACTCACGAGCCCTAACGTGAACTGGCTGTTCGCCTGCTTCCACCAACAATGCCAAAATGGGGGTTGAGGGCAAACAGCCGGTAACAACTCTCAGACACTCATTCAGTGACGTCTGAATTTTCTGTGTCAGATTCCTTGAATCCGCCAGAAACGGAAAGTAGAAGTCAGCACAAGACCTAATATAGGTCCTATACAGGACTGAAACCACAGAACTCCCTGGCCACCAATCCACTGGAGACAACAGCCTTCAGCACACGCAGCCGCGCCGAGATATTTTCTCGAACAGCAGCAACCTCACCTTGCCATGTCAAAGATGGATCCAAACGCACACCCAGATACCTTTCTCTTGAACTAGTGACAACCGTAGAAGAGCCTACTTTCAAGGAGGCAGCAATAGGTGGCTCTTTAGAAAAGTTCTGTTTTTGCAGCAGACAGGACTAAACCCCTCTCTGCCAGGAGTACATATCCCTTGGCAATAGCACCTTCGAGAACCTCCAGCATACTCGGTAGATCTTTACCTACAACCCACACAGCAATATCATCTGCATAGGCAACAACATTAACTAGTTGACTCAACTCCACCAGTACAGCGTTAATTGCCACAGCAAAGAGGGTTGGACTGAAGCAACTCCCTTGCGGGAGGCCTCTGTCCGTTTCCCGGACACCAGACCAGTGGCCATCCACACGCGTAGCAAAACTCCTCTTCCCTAATAACGCCAAAGTGGCCTTCCACAACATCGCACTAATACCGAGATGCTGGAGAGCTCGTCCAACCCAATACACATCTACCATATCATAAGCAGTCCTTATATCCAAAAAGACTGCTACAGCAAAATTACCATGCAACCACGCCTCTCTTATGCCGGATTCCAAAAAAAGTACTGCATCCTGTGCAGCCCTACTTTTTCGAAAGCCAAATTGAGCTTCAAACAAGTTACCAGAATTTTCTATGGACCAAACTAGCCTACGAGCCAAAATTCTTTCGTACAATTTCCTTGCACAGGAGAGGAGGGCGATTGGTCTATAACTAATTATTACAGAAGTCCGAATCTTACCTCTACCAAGTACCAGAGTTAGAACTGAGAAGAGCCACGTAGGTAGGATTGGGCCTCCCTCCAAGAGACCTTGAAAAAAGGAAAGTAACTCAGTTCGAGCCTCTCCGCTGAGAGCCTTCAATTGCCTATAACTGATCTGATCAATTCCCGGCGCACT